>CBVK0100271603.1:0-11434 GCA_900067695.1 Picea abies
TAAAATTCAAGAAAATGGGTTGAATTAATACCCATAATTAATTTCCCCCTCGGACCCCTCTTAAACACTCTCTTCTCTTGTGAAAAAACGCATCCCCCATATCTGTCCATATCCCCCAGCAATTGGTATCACATTTTATATATTTAAAAATAGAAAATACATTCGCATATTACATCGCTTGGCCATAGCCACATTCATGTCTACATTATGCATTAATTAAATTGTGGATTATAGTGGGGATGTTACATCCCCTTCCCTCATTCCATCTATGATCTCCCTTTGAGAATATCATGGTCAGACTTCCTAGCCCCAAGTCCTTTACCATAATTGTCCCATCAAGATAGGGGGAAAAGAAGTTAATGTTGATGTTAAGGTCATTGATTCCCCTTTGGATTATAACCTCTTGTTAGGATGAAGCTTCATGCTTTCCATGAATTCCATGGCTTCTTCATTCTTTCGAAAGATGATTTTCCCCCACAATGAGAAACTCGTCACCATTGATTAGTTGACATACCATGACCCTCAAGCCTAGCTTTATCCTAACCATGTGGTTTCTTCTTTAGGTGGGGACCAAACCATTACCTCTCTTGATGAAAACAACCTCGAAGTCTATAAAGACTCTAGCCTATTAGGTGCATGCTATGTACCCTCTCTGGCAATTACCACACCTAGTTTGTTTAATGTTTGCATGGTGTCATCTAATCATGGACCAGTGGGCTCACACCCGTAACCCTCTCCTGGACCTTCCACCCCTGCACCATCCATGCCCCCTCTAGGCATGTAGTAGCCACATCCACACTATCCCTCTGGCCTAGTCCTTTTCCTACTCCCACCACCTGGGATAGTTAGTACCACAGTTATGGCTACCCTCAACCTGCCTAACCTCACTTTAGGGATTCCCATGTGGTATTTGGACCCACCTCCTACTGTACTTTCGAGCTCTACGCCTAGACCATATTTGACTTTTACCCTCGTGCAACCTATATCTATGCACATTGGTGTTCCTAAAACACATGCATAGCCTTCCACAAAACCTAACTAAGTCCCCTCTCGACCTGTGAAGGACCCACCTCCACCAACACTGAAAGGAAAAGGAGTTGGCAAAGGGGGAAAGGACAAAGTCAAAGAGAGCACCAACTCTTCCACCCAAGCCATGGCCACCCAGACCATTGCATCTAGGCCCATGCCACCATGCACCATATGCAATATCATTGGCCATGCTACCCTCATTTTTCCAAGGATCCCCGAATTGAAGGAACTTTACCATGCCAATGACTTAGAACATGTTTCCTTCATACATGTGGTGGAAGTCTCTCTTCGTGAGTCCTCAACCAAGCATATTAAGTCCTTGTGCACCAATCACCCTTGTGTTTTGTGCGACACTTACGGCCATTATTCTCATCATTGTCCGTGTATACCGCAGTATCAGGATGCTCTTGAGATTCTAAACTAGTTGGATTCCATTTGTTGGGAAGATCCAACCCAGATGCCTGAAGACTCTGCCTTCACCCATACTCTGTCTTCCTCAACCAATTTGCATCCCACCATTGAAATTGGTCCCCCTTACATGCATACCAGTGAGAATTCCATGCAAATTCTCTACCTATCACCTTCCATGGGATTTAAGCTATCTGATAACATGCCCACATCTACAGGCATACATTAGAGCACTCCTATCATGTCTTGTGTACCTCCACTCTCAACATCATGGCACCTTTGTCCACTAGTCTTTCATCCACCTCTTTGGATGTATCATATGTGAACCATGTTTCTCGTTGCCATGGCAGGGGGCACCATGCCCACCTACCCATGTATTCTCACTTACGACAAGGTCATCATGCTTGACTTGGTGGGAGGGCTAACTCTAGGACCTTCTCCTAGTAGGTCCTCCTTTCATATTGATTTTGATCGATATACCATCTATGCCATTGGAATCGTATTTTTGAGCAAATCTTTTGGAGTGTTTGTTTTGTCGAATGCCCATTGTTTTATTTCATCAAGACCAACCCTAACACTGATGAATTCCTTGTTCTTGGTTTGGACTTTGTCTAATTTCTCCTTGATTTGAGTGGATTGTTTCTAGAAGACTTGCAGTCTTGCATACATGTCCTTGGCCAGATTGTGGAGTTCATTCCTTACTAATTCGACACACTTTCTAAACTCCGATACACTTGTTCGATCACCTTTGTAAAATTGCAAATCTTCCTCCAGTGTCCTTATCCTTTCTTTAACCTCATCGAATTCCTGCAATAGGTTCTTCAAATTCTTGAGTGAAGGCCACACCAGCTGAAGCTATGGCTAGAGGGTCCTGTCAAATGTTCTCAACCACTTCTTTCTCGGTCGTTACTGATAGAGGGACTAGTCCAATTACTGGTACTTTCTTCACCTTTTGTTGCACAATTCTACTTGAGTCCTTTTCGAATCTAAAGGAGCTTAGGTCTGCTACTTTTCTAGCTTTTGATGGCATGAAAGGTCCCGACCCCAACTCACCAAGAGGGAAGTGTCCTCCAATAAAAGGAATGTTTGTAGATGATCATAGGAAAAATATGTGTGTCCATGGGATCTTGGGCTTGCTATTCATCTTGCTTCTTCTTCATTTCCTCATCTTCCTTTTTCCTTTGTGCTTCTGCCTCTACTATTGTTTTTGCTTATGTTGTTTCTTTCTCTTCAGCTTCATCTTTCACTGTCTCTTCTTGTATTTTGCACTCATCTTATGCTTCCTTTATTTTATTGTGTTCCTCTTTTGTTGCTGCTTCAACATCTTCTATTGCTTTTCTCTCTCTCTCCTCTCCCTCTCATTCTTAATTATTTTGTTTTTCTTCCTTTCTTTTATGTTTAGTTGCTTCCTTGGTTGCCTCTTTTTCTTTCTTATTTTTCTCTGCCTTGGATTTCAACTGGATTTATTATGCTTTCATCTTCACTTTTGATTCTCTGACTTTATTTTCATCTTGTACTCTACCCCTATGTTGAGATATTCTTCCTCTTCTAATACTTTGTCATAATTTTTGGCCCTATGATGGATTTCTTCTTCTTCTTCACAGGTTTCTAACTTGTAATTACACCTAGAATTACAGTTATAGCAGTGTATACTAACGAATCTTGAGGGGTCATGTCTATGGAATATTTCCTCTCCAAAGTAGAATGAAGCCAAGGTGTTCACCTCTTCCCGGGCTTCTTTTATTTCTTTGAATGATTATGAACCTACCTAGAACAGTAGAGGTGGCCATATTGCTTTCTTATCTCAATATAGACATGCACCTATTACGTGTATCTTCCTGGTAGGTGATTTCATGCAAGACCAACCAGTCTGGGATGAATTTAGGGATTATATGAGGGGCTTTTTTGCTTCCATAAACCATGATATTTGTTCAGTATTCGAGTAGGTACCGTTCACATACTCGCCCTACAATGGCCAGAGCTTTGTCAGTCATACAGTATGTTGGTGAGCAGAATAGGATTTGGTACACAGGAATTAGAAACTCTTCACAAATTTTTCGGTACTTGAACCTATACTTGTGCTCCCACAACACTTTGTAGTAGATATGAATTGGAGGATCACTTGGCTTCCATGCCTACCCCATCCCTGGGTAAGAGTGAATCACACACATCATGTCCAACCAATAAGATGACATGTGAAAACTAGGGATATTTCTAGGAGCCATGTGTTGAGAAACAATGATTGCTTCTTTCAACGTCGATGACAAAATGTTTGTCCAGTTGAACGATGACCTTGAGGATGTGACATAATAAATCAAGGGAACCCAAGATATTTTGAATTTATGAGAATCTGGTTCCCCATAGATCTTGCACACCATGGCCACTGCATATTGATATGGTAATTTGAGAGCATTTTTAGGGTACTCGTTTGAAGTCTTGGTTTTGAAATGCTTGCCAGGTTTGTACCAATCCTTTAAGAGGTCCCTTGGATTGTGAGGAAAATTCTTTACTTACTTGTCATCCAATATATTTTCTCCCTCTTTTAAATGATAGAAGGAAGCGATATTTGAAAACTGGAAAGAGCCAATTGGTCAGCCTTTTATGTTGATTATATGTATGCTTCCCAAATATGCATGTTTCACTATCCATGAGATAGCTTCTACAGAGGGGAATATTGTTGTATGAGTTGCCACCTTATGTAACTTAGATTTCTTGATGTCCCTGAATACCTTTAGATTCTAGGAAAGTCTGATTGAGATTTCTTGATGTCCCTGAATACCTTCAGATTCCTAGGAAAGTCTGATTGAGATTTCTTGATGTCCCTGAATACCTTGAGATCCTAGGAAAGTCTAATTGTTGAACATTTGATAGATCTCCCCCCCTTTGAATGTGGTCTCTTTGTCAATGAGGCACTTGGTGTCATCATAGACTGCCCTTGTCATATCAATACCTTCTTCCTCTTCATCCCTGGCCGCAAGGACCTCTTCCATGGGAGTCTTTTCTAGATTATGGGATCCTTTTTTAGGTGGAGACATGATTGGACCTGCCCATGACAATTTATAAAATTAAATCACAACAAACACATTTCAATATTAGTTCAAGCAAAATCAAATAATAAGCATAATGAACGTGACATAATCCTTCATGTAGAATTAGAGATTCATGAGCTGAGTAATGATGTCATTGGAGCTCTGAGTTGTCAGAGAAGACTTTGTATTAGAGGCTTACAGGGTTCCTAGGGCACCATCTTGAATGTGCTTTCACCGTCGATAAAGGTTGTATTGGCAGTGAACCTTTTCTTCTTTGCCGATACAAGTTGTATCGACAGAGAAATCTCTTCTAGTCCGTCGATACAGGCTTGCTCTCCATGCATGCTTGCTGGTTCTGCGCACTTTAATCAGGCTTGCTCTCCATGCATGCTTGCTGGTTCTGCGCACTTTAATTTTACATTCATTTCTCTCCTCTCAGTCGAAATGAAGGTTTAAGATTCAGTGGAGCATGGTAAGAGAAGACCCTCTCACACTCGTCTAAGAGTGATAGGGCACGGATTTGGAGGAGAAGTGGGAGAAAATAGGGAAAAGGATATCTTTCACACACATGCGAGGGCGTGATGGTTTTGTGAGTTAAGGAGAGGGGAGAGTCGCATAGTGGGAGAGAGATTGAGCTATGGCACGGGAGAGAATGGCCCACAAATAATCTATGCAGAAAGATTGAGCAGAAAGCAATCTATGCACCAGTGTATCGGCGTTCGAGGCCTATTTTTTTCCTGATGCATCAACGCTCGGAAAGGTTTCTCTTGCTGGTGTATCGGCAGGTGAATCCTATTTGGGCGTCGGTGCATGAGCTTCGGTGTGTTGGAACAAAAAGAAGTTTGGGCTCCGTCGTGTGGATGAAAGAAGAGAGATCAGTGCTGGTGAAGGTAATCAACCTCAAATTTCTAAGTCTTGGAGGGTTTCGACGTATCAGCGAAGTCATGGAAATCTCGTCGATACAAGATGTATCGGTGAAAGAAGGGTAGTCTTCTCCACTGTATCGGAGGAAAAATATTGTTTGTTGCTAACATACTGTGTATCGACGTACCAAGGGGAAAATGACTTCCTTCGGTAATGGAGTTAGAGAGAGGCAAAAGAAAGAAGGATTTTTAATGACAATAAACTTGAAAAACAAAAAAGAGGGTTCCCTGTTTGTTGACTCAAAAAGAATGGCTTTCAAAGATAAAGTCAAGAAAATGAGAAGGTGTTGTTGTCGGCACAACAATTGAAGACACAATGGGTGAATTCACGAATCTCTGTATCAAATTTCTGGACCAAATTTACTTTGAGAATCAATAACCTCATTGCAAGAAGCATCAAGGTGAATGTTAGTAGGTCCTACTAACTCGAGGTCTATGACGAGACAATTAAATATTTGTACCTAGCTTGAGTAAGTTCCTAGTCACACTCCAAGCTGACCACACATAGATGGATTTCTGAGGAAAATGCAGCATCTCAAGGCAGGAATGTTAAAACCATGGGTTGATTATGCATGTTTCTGGTGTTGCTTTGCTTCCAATGAGCATCTATAGCCCCGATGGAGCCACAGTGTTACAAGCCTTGATTCGTTGCCAATGAGCATCCATAGCCCTGACGAAGATAATTGCATGTCCCATATTACCTGAAATTCCTTTCCCCAAGCCTTTACCTTTAGTATACTTTTCCTCTTGTTTTTATTTTAGAGAGAGGTGGATGGGAGGATCTCAATTTTCCGTTAAAGGAATGCGGGATGAAACCTATAATTGTGAGATATGCTAACCTGATTATAGATGAGATATCTTTTTGTACAGCGTGACTTGAGGATTGCAAATACATTTTGGTGTTAGCATCAGCTATTCTCTTTCTTATGAAATGTGATATACACCTTTGAGTGTGACTTGTTGCTTCTTCTTGACCAAGCAAAGGATATGTATGATCGTCCATTACTTTAGTCATGTTCTAACCCTAATTACTACATGTGGATGGATTTAGAAGCACAGTGCAGCAAGTCTTGTTTTTGTATCAAATGCAGATTTCCAGACCTCTAAATTCATATATGTCACACCTATAGTGAGGATCAGTGCCAGCAATAAGATTTTGTCTCTGAAAAAAAAAATGAGTGAGTAAGGGTCTTGATGGAGAGAAATCTAATCAAAATTGAAAATGTGAAAACAATTAGAAAAGAAAAGCAAACAAACAAATCAAGGCGGAAAAGGGATTCCTAGCCCATTTTATTTATGTATAGGGTAATTCCCTGAAGACAACTAGTTAAAGTATATTTTTATAACTTAGCCATTGACAGGAAGGAGGTCTAAATCTCCATCAAGGTTATGTAATCTGTATGTGCCTAGGCCAATCGTTTCTTTAACCATGAAATGACCTAACCACATTTCTTGAAATTTGGAGTGTTTCCCTTTATCTTCATACAGTTTATCTCACTTTAAAACCAAATCACCAATCTGAAAATCTTTTTCGCTACCGATCTCCTATCAAACCATTGTTTTATAGTCGGTTAATGTGCATCAAACTTTGTCTTAGGATTAGTTTTATCCTCCTCCAATTTAATTAAAGTGTTTTATTTTTTTTAATCGTTGGGCAGCTTCATCCTTGTGATTGGTGGGTGAGTTGATGGGAAGGCAAGAAAATGTTTGGGGAATGATGGTTTTTTCCCCATAAATGAAGAAATATGGAGATTTTCCTATAGAGGCTTTTGGGGTGACCCTATCTATCCATAGATCATTTTCATAGATCATTTTCATTTGGTAGGGCATTGTGTCAATTTCTTTGTTGATCAATGATAGTGGAAATATGGAGATGTTCATATCAAGGCTTTTGGGGTTACCCTATCTATCCATAGATCATTTGGTAAGGCATTGTGTCAATTTGTTTGTTGGTCAATTATAGTTCACTATAAGATGCGGATTAGATTATGTTTTTATTAGTAACGTCAGCTAGGCCATAGGCCATTTCCATGAAGGTAATAATTAGTTGTGTATTTCAAAATGATTCCCTAGTCTAAAACAAACTCATTGAATTTCAACTAAGAAAAATATGTAGCATTGTAAAAAACAAGAGTCGTTGGTACTCCAAACCCATTGATGATGATGTGTTGTTCCAAGAAATTGATTACCACCTCTTCGTTTACCTTTGTTAATGGACTTGCTTCTGTCCTTCTCGTGAAGAAATTGGTAGCTGTCAGGATGTACTTGTGCTATCTAGATGAATGAAGGTTGATTTCTCCAATAATGTATAATCCCCATTGTTCCAATGATTCTTCAACTACTACAGGTCGGAGAGGAATAACGAACCTCTTCTCTCGTCCGACATATTTCCGGCAGGCTTCACAACTTCTGGCATAGGCGTGTGCATCCTTGAATACCATTGGCCAGTAGTATTCTAGTATCCTGCTCTCAAAATTTATTTTGAGCATCGTTGTTATCCCAGGAATTGCATTTGTTGGAGGGTTATATTCTTACACAATCACGGGATTGACATCTAACGGCCAAGAAGCTTATGCAAATGCAGGGAACATTGCAAAACAGATTTTCCATTCGTTCTTGAAACATATTTTTGCATAAGCATTACAATAATTTATTGAATCTGTGCCAGTAAACAAGGAACTGCCCAAATTCCTATTCTGAATGAATCTCTTTAATGTGTAACAGGACATCGCTCAAATCGGAATAGTCTACTCTTGTAGGTGAAAACAGAGCATTAAATTCCTACACAGATGCTCTACAAACCACATTAAAGCTTGGATACAAAGGAGGAATGGCCAAAGGATTGGGCATTGGATGCACCTATGGAATAGAATTTATGTCTTGGGCACTCATGTTTTCGTATGCGGGAGTATTCATTAGAAATGGACAAACAGATGGAGGCAAAGCATTCACTGCTATTTTCTCTGCTATAGTCGGTGGCATGTACGTCAGTTTCCATCCTCTGCAATATTTCTCTGTTCACAACCTATCCAAGGTAGATGAAATCTGAACTAGATTTTAGAAGATAATTTCTTCCTCTGTATTCACTGCGTTTACTTATAAAGAATGGTGGATTTTACAGGAGTTTAGGGCAATCATTCTCCAATATTGGCGCATTTGGCAAGGATAAAGTGGCTAGATACAAGCTGATGGAGATTATTAAACAACAACCTACAATCATTCATGATTTTCGTAAGGAAATAAGCTAACAGAAATCCAGGGCAACATTGACTTCCGAGATGTTACATTCAGTTACCCTTGTCGGCTGGATGTACTGATTTTCTGAAATTTCTCTGTCCTAATCCCAACTGGAAAGACTATTGCAATAGTGGGGGATAGCGGTTCTGGGAAGAGCATTGTTGTGGCCCTCATGGAAAGCTTTTATGGCCCCAATCAAGGTGAAGGTGATGGTTCTCTTTTTGACAAATAGTTTGGCATATTGGATTTGACCTGGGTTAGGTCAGTTGCTTTCAGAAAAGCATTCGTCCCTTTTTTAAGGGAAATACTTATTTATAGTCCAATCCTTCAATAATTTGTTTGGCTTGGCGATCCTTCTGATTTTTGGACTTTTGGGTCCCAGAGGCCACTGTCGTTACCCAGAGAAAATTCTTGCAAGATAAATATTTTCCTAGACTGGTGTTTTTAGCCACTGAAACTGATATATTCTGATATATTGGTGTTTTCAGCCACTGAAACTGATATATTGCTTTTTTTAATAGTTAAATTTCAACACCATGTGGTTTATTTTGTTTGAATTTCTATGAAAGCTATGGCAGATTGGGCTTTATCACCAGATAAATCTAAATGTGAATTGCGAGTCTTATTTTCACTGAATTGCTTTTCAGGACATGTCTACGTAGATGGTCATGATCTCGAAACTTTGCAGCTAAAGTGGCTTCCTCAGTGGATCGGGATGGTAAACTAAGAACCTACATTGTTTGCTACAACAATACTTGAAAATATACCATATGGAAAAAAGGATGCCACCATGGAAGAGGAAAAAGTTAAAGAAACTACAAATGTTGTAAATGCACACAGTTTCAAATCCAGAGGGGTAGGGTATCTATATTTCTGTGGACTTTACTAGTCAAATAGTTGGTGGAGGAGATCCCTTGTCCCACAAACAAGGGGATCTCATACACCAATTTGATGTCTGACTTGGCCCGTGACCTTAAAAATAAATTATTATTATTATTATATTACCCTAATTCCATATAACTAAAACACTTAAATATGAGCACTACTTAACATTTTTCAATTATACTATATTCATAAATCAACTTCATAGGGTGACTCATTATACTTGGACCATAACCTAATTTCATTTTTTCAGAGTGGCTGGCATTTACTTAAAGTCTTACATTTGTTTGTAACTAAAATTTTATACAACACACATCCAATTTTAACTCTGTTTTTGTTGTTGCTGTATACAGATATCATCCTCCTTTTGAGATAAGTTTCAAATAAATGATTTAAACCACTGTTGTGGATATTTTCGAAGAAAACTTTCACAGAGCGAGCATGATTTTTCATTAATTAAGCCATCCCAAGATTTTAAAATTCCTTATAAATCTTCTGTGCAGGTTGGGGAACGAGGGGTTTAGCTATCTGGAGGTCAAAAACAACGCGTGGCAATAGCAAGAGCAATGTTAAAGAATCCTAAAATTCTTCTATTACATGGCAATAGCAAGAGCAATGTTAAAGAATCCTAAAATTCTTCTATTACATGAAGTTACCAGTGCTCTTGATGCAGGTTTTGAAAGCATCGTTCAAGAAGCTCTTGACCGTTTGATAATAGGAAATGCAGACATCATTGTTGTTTTACAGAAGGGTCAGGAAATTATGAAGAATTGCTTTCCAAAGGTAGCAGCTGTGCATATGCAGCGTTGTCTAAACTCCAAGAAATGGGTATGAGAACTACTTCCCTCAAAAACAACAGAGACTTTGTGTTATATAAATGCAGAGAACACCCAAGTTCTACACGATTTAGAATCTCAATGATCCTAAGTATATGGGTATTTTCAAATTCTATTTTCTGTAAACAATAATACTATGCCTTATTCTAATACGTTACTTAAGACCAACATAGATTCACTTTGATTAAAAAATATAAATGCAATCTGGCCTACTGTGTTTTTTTAACCTTTTTTTTTTTTTTCTTATTCTACAATGTCACTTTGATTAAAAAATATAAATGCAATCTGGCCTACTGTATTTTTTTAACTTTTTTTTTCTTATTCTACAATGGTTTTTATGGAGTTCATGGATTTAAAACTCTTGCCCACCTAAAAAATCCCTAGGGCTTTCTCTACCCAAAACCGGAAGTAATTGAGGCTGGAAAACCAGAAATAATTTGTGAGCAGACTGCCAATTCACAAACTGTTTACATTCCATACGAATTTAGTTTCTAACCAGCAATTGACTAAGTCTAGAGAATGCAATTCTATTTTATGGATGTTTATTAAAATCAACTAATCAACTTTAGTATTGGTTGAGTTTTTTCTATTTTTTTTTTGTTTATAATGAAGGAGAATCAATTGAGACATTGAATCCATTTATGCATTCATAAATACAATTTAAGCAACAGAAAATTGGGATTTCACTCAAATTTACATCACTAAATTTGAATGAAAAATACCAAAACCTAAAAAGAACTTCTTTCCTTATCACATACACAATACAAATAAACAACACAAAAGAATAAGAATTGAATCTGAATTATTTATATAGTCTTACTCTAAACATTCTAAGAAATGAATATTCTCCCTCAATTTTTTCCAGAGACATTTGCCTGAAATCCGGTAGGAAATTGTTAGATCCACATATTCCAATGATTATTTCTGTATAATTCAAGTGCCCTAAAGGTTTTTCAGCATGCTGAATCCATTTCTACATTCAGAAATAAATTTTAAACAACAAAAAATAGTGATTTCTTATAGATTTATCATTTAAAAAAACTATTTCATAAAACAGTTAGAAAACACCATATATATATATATATATATA
>CBVK0100271605.1:0-14642 GCA_900067695.1 Picea abies
TGTTTCCTGTGTTCGAGATTCACCAACTTGACCTCCTCTAGAGCTGCAACTTCAACCTTCAAATGACCTAGGTTGAGTAGAGAAAACCTTCCAATCTGTACGGGAAATACTAGCCAAAAATTCTTTTGAGTTGCCTTCAGTTCTATCCCAATACCGCCTATTATTATCTGATGAGCTACCTCCCTGCACACCAGTTTGTCAGGGAGAAATTTCAGAAGTGCATGAGGAGGGATAGAACATCCAAAAACTGTGATATAGGAGAAATTCTCCTCAATAAACTAATTGACAACTGCCTTGAGGTTGCCTATAACCGACTCTAAAATACGGGGGGGTGCACAACCATATAACATCTGATGCACCGGTATCACCACGAAATGAGAAACTTCATAAAAAGAATCCTTAGCATTTTCTTCCCACAGCTTAGAATGATATTCATGAATAGGTTCAACGCATGTTGGGTTCCAACTCGAATTCATCAAAGGGTAAGGAGTCGTGAAACTTATAGTGTCTGTGATATATGCTGACATGTAAAAGGCTACTGGTTGGCCATTTGATCTCGTAGTTTGATACTCCATAACCTCCTTAGCTAGGCTATCTAATAGAATTTTGTTCCAATTGAAGCTATAGCCTTCCACTGCTTCATGTAAAAGGGGCACCCATTCTGTAGGGAAATGGGTAGGAATTTTCTTCCCAAAAAGTATACATAACATCATAGCCACATAGACCATGTACTCATTCAATGAGGTTGTGGCATAAATGTTATGGTTATCAGCCCTGAACTTTGTTGGGTGTCTCCACCAGTATTTGATTTTGCTGGGGTATGTTTGATCTGCCTCTATGCCTTCTTTCCTTTGAATTTCTCTTACAAACTCTTTATTATAAATGTACTTAGAATTGGGAGACAATTTGTACATTACTTGTATATGCTTCGGTCTGAAAGAGCCAATGATGATCCCTTGGTTTTCCGAAATTCCTCTCGTATGCATGTCTGTCCTATTTTAAAACCAACTGATCATATCGTTGTATGTCATGAGTCATGGGCGCATGGCTACTTTGTGAAGTTTGGAGTTTTTTTCAGAATCATTGGGAAAATTCTTGATTTCATAGTCCAAGGTTTCAAAACTTTGCCTCCATGATTTGATGGAATCAATGGCATGCGGTGTAGTATCAGACACGACATCTCCTTCTGGGCTTGAGATTTTAGCTACTTCTTCACTTTTCTTAGGTGCCTTTCTAGATGCCATAATGTTTGTGTTTAGAATGAATTCATTTCGCAGAGAAAAATGCGTAAGTTTGCTGAATGCAATTCACTTCTGAGTCCAAACAATAAGAATGAAATTCGAAAAAACCAAACCTCTATTAACTTTTAACTCTTCTTATGACGTACGTACTGAGACATGCAGTAAAACATTAATGTTTTAATGAGGAAGATATGCCCAGAGATACGCATTTAAGTTAAAATATCTCTATTTGTCCATTGCAGATATTACCATATATCGACAATTTCAAACGGGAGTTTTGAAAGGACTGCTTTCAACAAATCCAAAAATGCGAAACACAAAAGGTATTTTAGTATCATTAATCTTGTTTTAAATTAACTTAATTTAGTTTTAGACTTTTTTAAAGAATCATGATTTTGCATTTCGGAGTTTCGGGGATCTAGTCTCCAAAAAATATGTCATACGCAAACCCCGAATCATGAAATTGCGATGGGATTAGTTTAGACGCTAATTACTTGTATTAATTCTTTAATCAATCAAGATTAGTAATTAATTTCTTCTTTTCGGAAAATCGGGGATCGAGAGTTCAAGGGATGACGCTTTGGAAAAACTTTCATACAAGGTAACCCGAATCATGAAATATTAATGAATTTTTTATTGTGTTTAAGGGTTTAATTAATCACGACTAAAGGGTACTTTGTGAAACACACATCGGGACTTTTAACACCCATTTTTTTTTATTATTACTTTAATATAAAACCTTTTCGGGATTTCGAAACTGAAACTTTGGCATTGTTAGTTACAGAATCATGCTTTGTGAAAGGCCGAATCCCGAAACCTGAAAAATCGAAAGATTTTTTACTCTTTTTTTAGGATTAAGGGCAGATCCTTGACTAACCTAAAGAAAATCTCTAGGTTTAAAGGGTAAAAATTAAACTTCGTATCAACACCTTCCTTGAATGCGCGTTGAATGTGTTTTCTAGCTAGTGCATTGTTGGTTTGGAGTGATGCTCCTACATCAAACACTGCCACTGGGGGTAGAAGAAGGCAGAACAATCCCATGGATCCGCTCCCTCCCTGAGCTCAACCTCCTTGTGCAGTATGCAAAAGAGAAGTACACCCACTAACAGATGTCCTACTCTTCCTGAGTTGCACAATATTATCTAGCTCCCTAAAGAAACCCTATTGCTTACCACTCCACCTAGTACTTTAGCTGCTATTGCAAACTCCTCAACCAACAACAAAAAAGGGTTACAAACCAATTTCTCTTGTGACATGTGCTCAAAATACGACCATTACACCTATCATTGGCCATCTCTACCTCAATTCCGCAAAAAATTAGCCACAGTATGCCACACATCTATGCCTGAGACTCCTCAGACTCTCCCTACTGCTGCTCACATTATTGACATTCGTTATATTTGATCATTAGCCTTTGCACAAATGAGATACCATCAATAGTCTCGTGACATTTGGTTTATGTCAAGTGAGCCATCACACCCTATACACAATATCCCTTCTATGTCCTCATCCCTCGAGGACAATAACACTTACCCATTGATGGTCTCCCCTGCCATCTCCCAGGATCCCCTGTTGTAATGAACCTCAAATTTGTCATAATTTTTTTTTTCCTTAAGGACATTAATTCTCCAATTCCTTAATGTAAATTTTACGTCTCTATCCAAAATCACCATTTTAGGAATACCATGTAGTCTAAAAATTTATTTCATGAATGTTTCAACAATGCTAATAGCTTTAAAAGTAAACTTTACAGGAATAAAGTGTGTAGACTTACTAAGTTTATCGATTACCACCACAATATAATCATTTTGTTTCTGAGTTCTAGGCCCACCTGTAATAAAGTCCAACGATATAGTCTCCCATTTCCATTCTGACACAGGTAAGGGATGCAATAGGCCGGCTGGATGCTGGTGTTCGGCTTTTACCTGCTGACAATCTTGGCACTTAGCTAAGTATTGTGTTGTTTCACCTTTCATATTAGGACAATAAAATAACTTTCTTAGTGCTGTTATCATTTTCTGGTATTCTGGATGACCAGAATATGGTTTCTTATGAACTTCATCCAAAACTGTTAACTTTAATTCTGTTGAATCTGGTATGTATATTCTGTTTTTAAATCATAGTAGACCATTTTTGTCAACACTTAGATTTGTTTTGTCTGAGTTTCCTGTAGTGTTCTGTAATTCTGCCAATGTTTGAGTGTAATTTTCGTCGTTATTACCTGCAGTCTTTATCCTCTGTTGAAGATCGTTTTCTACCCTGCTAATGTTTATTTCAAACAACCCATGAACTCTTCTGCTTAAAGCATCAAATACTTTATTTTCCTTACCCTTGATATGTCTTACCTCAAAGTCAAATTCTCTTAAGAAGGCTATCCATCTTGATTGCCTTGCATTAAGGTCCGACTGACTAAACAAAAATTTCATGTCGCTGTTGTAAGTTAATAACATAAACTTTCTGCCCAATATGTAGTGTCGCCACATATTTAAGGCGTGAATTACCGCTGCCAACTCTAAGTCATGAGTGACATAGTTTCGTTCATGTTCCTTTAGTTTTCGGAACTCATAACAAATAATGTGCCCTTCTTGAGTTAGAACACCACCTAGTCCTTCTTTACTCACTTCTACACAGACGGTGAAGTCTTTGTCTGGGTCTCTTACCTTTAAAATGGGTGTGGTCATTAATTACTCCTTTAACTTATTAAAACTGTCTTTACATTTCCGTGACCAATTAAAATTTGTTCCCTTCCTTTGTAGTGATGTGATAGGGTAAGACATTTTTGAAAATCCCTCTATAAGTTTGCGGTAATATCTGGTGATTCCCATGAATGACCAGATGTCCGCTACATCCTTAGGTATTGGCCATTCCATGATGGCTCTTATTTTCTTAGGATCGACTGCAATGCCTTCTGCATATATTACATGTCCTAGGTACTGTATTTTCTTCTGATAAAAATCACACTTATCGAATTTAGCATACAATTTGTGCTTTCTTAAGGTTTGCAAAACTATCCTCAAGTGCTCTTCGTGTTCTTCTTCTATTTTAGAGTATACCAGAATATCGTCAATAAATACCAACATGAATTTGTCCAAGTACTGACTGAAAATACTGTTCATTAGACACATAAATGTGGCTGGCGCGTTAGTGAGCCCAAAAGGTATAACCAAAAATTCGTAATGTCCATATCTTGTTCGAAAAGCCGTTTTACTTATGTCCTCATCTTTTATCCTAACTTGGTGATAATCGTAAATCTAGTTTCGAGAAAATATTTTCCCCACCCAATTGATCGAACAGATTATTTATCCTAGGTAAGGGGTACTTGCTCTTAATGGTCATCTTATTTAATTATCTATAATTGATGCATAATCTCACAGTTTCGTCCTTCTTTTTCACAAAGAAGACTGGTGCTCCCCATGGTGAAACACTCGGTCTGATATATTCTTTGTCCAATAATTCATGTAGTTGAATTTGTAGTTTTGTTAATTCCGGAAAACTCATTAGGTAAGGTGCTTTCGGGATAGGGGATGAACAAGGTAACAGGTCAATAGAAAATTTTATCTTCCTATGTGGGGGTAATTCAAGTATCTCATCGACAAACACATCTCTGAAATTGTGCAATATGGAAAAATACTCCAAGTTGGGTTTATCTTATTTTTCTAACAGGTTTGTTACTTAGATGGCATAAACTTAACAACCCTTTCTCTTGCATTTCTTGAATTGCATTGCTGAAATCTGTCTAACTGATACTAGTTTTTGTATACCTTGAACTGTCCTAGCAGTGTCATTTTCGTTAGTATACTTAAGTGATTTTTCAAAACAATCTAGCACTTCTTTATGCTCTTCCAACCAATCCATTTCGATAATTAAATCATATGATCATAGTGGTAGAATGTTTAGATTTTTCTTTATGTTTTGACCACCTAAATTGAACTCATAATAAAAAATAAAGTCGACAACTTTTCTTTTCGTTCCTGTTGCTAATTGTACCAGCCAAGATTTTGCATGTCTTACTTTCTTAAGTTTGTTTGACTCCACTATACCGGTAGTGATATAACTTAATGTAGCTCCAGAATCAATTAAAACAGAAATTCGAGTGTTATTGATTTTACCTTCAATTTCCACCACAGAGCACTGATGGTCAGCTTGCCGGCCATCCACAGATGCATTTATCTGATGCAAGCTTCTGCCCACGTCTCCCACCGCAGAGGCTTCCTGCAGATTGTGAACAATAGTTCTAGTTGCTGAAATCAAACGTGGATAGTTCCTCCTTAGATGAGGTTCTCCACATTCCCAACATTTTAATGGTTCACGGGGGCTGTCTCCAAACTTCTTTGTTCCCAGATTTACCGGTTTACCTCCTCCTTGTGTGTTTGGATTGTTGGATTGAAAATCTTTCCTTGGAAATATTTTTGCTGCGTTCCGATAAGGAGTTGGTTGGTATCCCTTCTTCTATTGGTTCATTCGGTTTAGTTTCTTGTCTTTCCAAGCCTTGGGAAATTCTGTCCGCTGTTTGTATTGGTCATAACAAATTTGGGATTTTGTGAATACTTCGCTCAAGGACTTGGGATTATCAAATTTGATTATGTCCTTGTAGGACTGTTGTAAACAACTTAAGAACCGTTGGATTTTCACTTTATCCTCCCGGATATAAGGTACGAATCTTAGTAATTCCAAAAATTTGTTTATCAGATCTTCCATAGCCATTTGACCAAGTCGTAGCTCATAAAATTATTTGGTCTTTCTTTCATAGTAAATTTCAGATAGGTACTATTTCTTAAAGTATTTTTTAAAGTCTGACCATTCCATCTATTTCTCTTTTAGGCCCTTGGCCAATTTCAGATCTTGCCACCAAATGCTGGCTTTTCCTTTTAGATTGTAAATGGCCATTCTGACCTTTATATTGGTGGAATAGTTGTATATATGGAGATAGTTTTTGTTGTCTAATAACTGTGCCTCAGCTTCCTCACCTATTTGGTATTCCCCATCAAAAGTAGATGGTTTGATTTTCTTAAATTCTCCCTCAAGGTGATCCACTTGTTTCCTTTTTCTATCTATTTTTTACTTATCTTCAACTGAAGGTGTACCTTCAGATGAGTTGTCCCCTTTTTCTACTTCAGGACCAGAATTCTTGGAGGCCCTTTTACTAACCTCTTCTTCATGGTTTTCATCCTTTGGGATTTTATTTGTCACTATACTATGCAACAAGACTTCATTTATTTCCTGCTGTTCCTACTATGCCTTCTTCAATTTCGAATTGTCTACTTTGAAAACCTGTAGCTCAACAATAAGATTCCTCATTGTTTCCAAAAATTCAGTAGGTGAGCTTCCGTCACTATTCTGTCTCAGATCTTCAGGAGGTCGTTTTTCATGATTCCCATCAAGTCTGATTTCCGCGTCATCCTGGGCTACCATGATTAACACAAAACATAAAAGAGTTTTCTGTTTGTAACAATAATGGTTTGTTAGTCTTACATAGACATAAATATGTGCTAAGTAATTAATTTGGCTCTGTTTAAGGTCCAAGTGCTGTAACCTTTTCTCTGAAACCATATGTAATGAACCTCAAATTTGTCATAATTTTTTTTTTCCTTAAGGACATTAATTCTCCAATTCCTTAAACAGATTCAAAATTAAAAGGAAAGTAAGCCTTTTTCTCCCTTGTTAAACTTTGAAAAGTTTTCTTAGGTTCTGATTGTCGATGAATGACATTACTACCCAGCTTTACATACATTTGAACATATTTACTAAGTGATCATACTCCACATTCTAACATTCTAACAACTCATTTGACTCCACCTGTTCTACACAATGTCTCAAATAAACGTTGTGCTAAGTGAATTAATAGCAGTTAGGGTTAATAGCTTCCATGAGTCACGTAGGCAACTGCTCTTACTCCGTAACCCATTAAATGTGAAAGGAAGGTTCATGTCAGACGAGAGTTAAACTCTAGACTGACCATTAATGGGGGTATGGTGTATGAAAATGATGAGGCTATCACCTGAACCTTCATCCAATATGGATGCACCGACTCTACTTCATCACATGGCCTGACCCTCCTTTCGTACTAGCAGCATTCACTCTACACGGTAAGAGTTCTTTAGGGTTATAGTGGTTTCACTTTTGTCATTGTGAGGTCCTCCAAAAATTAACTCTGTGACTTATTTTCTTAGCGAGGGGAAAGGTGACTGGGAGGACTTCCCTGATGGAGGCGAGCACCTCTATCCAACCGCCCTAGTAATGTTTCATACTATCCCTGTATTTATGGTTGTGGATTGGCACCTTAATTTTTCATCACAGTGGGATAATCCTATGCACCGTAACGTTTATACTGATTGTTAGTTAGTTACCCCCTTATCTTCATTCTCAAAATAAAATAACTTTGGACTATCCTCACTAATGGTAAGTGGCTTCACTGTCGCATTCCTATCTACTCAATATTCCTGAAAAGGCCCAACAATTTGTTCTTTTGTTTTCCATTTCCAATGAGTTTTTGTATGTAGTTTACCCCTAGGGATTGTTGCTCCCCACACTTCTTTATTGTTCCATGTCATCATTTGGTGTTGATTCTATATGAGACTTCACAAGGACTCTAGTCCAAAAGTTAATTCATTAGGGTAGGAATCACACTGTAACTGCATTTTATATTTGTCTGAGTTAATGCAATTTCATTCGGTAGGTTTTGATAACATTTCCTGTCATGGTTGGGTATTCTCCTTGTGGTATTTGAATATTGTTTCTTAACCTAGTTCTATTTATTTATCTTTGTGAGTCATTTTCAATTGTACACCATCCTTGACCTTTAGTTTGTAACTTTAAATGAATAGACCGAACAACCATTTCATAATTTTCTTCTGTAGATCTCGAATTGGTGATACACCTTGGGTTCAGAAGTCCTATACTCTACAAAACTGGTCATTATGAAACTCTGTATTGACTTGTCGTGGTATTAAATTATGGAGAAGAGGATCTGAATACTATGTGCTAAATATATTTTCTTTATACCGATTCATGTATTGAATTAGACACTCTCATACCATCTCTATATTGACTTTGTTTCTTATGAGGATCATATTTTAGTGAATTCTCTGTGACTCATCTGGTTACTCTGTATAACTAAATTATACACTATTCATTGTTTAATGTTTCTGTCTTGAATTGGTGTCGGACCTCCTGTACATTTGTGAAATTCATTTTTCTTATATAACCTTATTCTCTGTATTGGATATTATCACTAACAATGGGGCCCTGTTTGATGCGAGGGTACCCATCATACTGATCGAGCTCACTCCTCCCCTTTCGGTCTGTCGATGGGTCACGACTATGATTGGGAGAATACCTATGAAAAATCTAAGATAAGTGAATATCCTGTCAATTGATATCTTCATTGTCTTATATGGTTCATCTAATTTCGAGTTTTGTTTGGTCTCTGTTGTTGCTAAGAAAAAAAAACGTCTTGTCCTTTTTGTAGTTTTACATGGATGTTGTGATGGATTAGAACCAATTCCTTCTCAAGAAGGTACTCGGGTTTACAATAAGAAAAATCTCTTGAAGGATTCAGAAGGGATTCTGGTGATGTTGGTTATCATTCCAACGTTCTTATTTATGACTATTTTGATCCGAGTCTTTAGATGTACAGATCTTCGAATTCTATGATAAAGGAATGTTTTAATTCTCCTTCCTGTTGTTCGACTGTTGTGGCTTACTTAAATAGTCTCTGCACTATGAATATTTTATATATTTAAGACAGACAACCATGTTGTGATTTATAAGAGAATGGCTGAGCTATACATTGATTTGTTTCGTATACTTAGTAACAAAATCTTTATTCGTAAATCTCTTGTGTCAAGCATTGAGATTCTTAAACATGAGTAAATATTTCAAGCCTCGTTGGTATTCGCATTTTCGACAACCTATACAGCCGAATTATATAACCCACAGAGTTATGTTTGTGTGTAAATATAAACGTGTATAATACTCTTAAAATTCATTTTCCAGATTTCTTTAAGTGTTTGAACAGGTTAAAGTTTTACTACAGAATTTGAATATCTTATAGGCGTATGACCTCATGACTGGTAGAAATTTCTAGAATTTGTATTTTGTATCTTCATGGTTAATTTATTACTTTATGCAAGATAGATCTATCCTTGCCGGACTAATAAACAGTAGCTTTATAATACCATTTACTGTCAAGATTTAGATCTATTCCTACCACAGATAATACACATCATTTTATAAGTCCATCCATTAATATAAAGGTTATGTTCCTATAGCAGATCACATACAATAACTATATAGATGAATTCTTTAACAGAATAAATTGTTCCTACAACAGATACCATACAGTAACCATATAGATGCACTCTTTAGTAAAATAGATCATTCCTACAGTAGAATAGATTATTCCTACAATAGATAACATGCAATAATCCTATAGATGCATTCTTTAGTAGAATAGATTATGTCTACAATAGATAACATATAGTAGCATTATGATTCCATTTATTCATATATGAACAATAGGGTATACGTCCAGGAGTAGAAGACATATATAATATCAATCATTTCATCAATACAAATACAACAAGGGGGTAGTAGATGAACATATCTGGATAAGTACTAAAACAACAAAGGGAACAACCAGGTTACTCCCAACCTTAGAACAAAACATCCAAATTACTTGTCTCACTCACCCCCTAGTCTGACCATGAATCCATGAGGGAGCAATTAGAACTCCTCCTCGGCAATAGTCCTTCAGTCTCAATAGTTTCCCATTTCCTCACACTCAACAATTAGTGTTCATAACAACAATAAATACTTCCTTTCCTTAGCATACTAGGCAGTGTCTTGCCTCCTCCCATATGTTATATATCAAAAGAAAAAGTGCCTAGGTATTTTCCCCTTGGGAATTTTCACATATTTCCAAATCCCTTATTTTTAGGGGCTGCCAATGGCCAAATTCCTGATTTTCTACTTGTAATAATCATCCTTGAGGCAATTCCAACATGTTCCCCACTCATGGAGTCATGGTCAGTTGATTTTAACATGTATCAAGGATAATCATATTGGGGTTGGGTTATACACCTTTGCAAAGTGTTAACGGTTAACATAATACTTTTTCGAAATGCATTCCCCAGAAATCTGATGGTTGGGTAAAGTCTTTCGGGAAAATTCGGTGTAAAGGTTTTTCTGTAAAATTACCCCATGATAACAACTCATTTGACTCCACCTGTTCTACACGATGTATCAACTAAATGTTGTGCTAAATGAATTAATAGCAGTTAGGGTTAATAGCTTCCATGAATCGCGTAGGCAACTCCTCTTACTCCGTAACCCATTAAATGTGAAAGGAAGGTTCATGTCATATGAGAGTTAATATATGGACCGAAAATTAATGGGGGCATGGTGTATGCGAATGATGAGGCTATCACCTAACCCTTCGTCCAATATGGATGCGCCAACTCTACTTCATCACATGGCCTGAACCTCCTTTCATACCAACAACATTCACTCTGCGCGATAAGAGTTCTTTAGGGTTATAGTGGTTTCACTTCTGTCATTGTGAGGTTCTCCAAAAATTAATTCTGTGACTCAGTTTTATTGGCGAGGGGAAAGGAAACTGGGAGGACTTCCCTGATGGAGGTAGGAACCTCTATCCAACCGCCCTAGTAACTTTCATACTATCCCTGTATTTCTGGTTATGGATTGACACCTTAGTTTTTCATCACAGTGGGATAATCCTATGCATTGTAACGTTTATATCGAATGGTAGTAAGTTACCCCCTTATCATCATTCTCAAAAGAAAATAACTCTATACTATCCTCACTACTGGTAAGTGGCTTCACTGTCACATTCCTATCCGCTCAATCTTCCTGAAAAGGCTCAACATTTTGTTTTGTTTTTTCGTTTCCAATGGGTTTTTCGTATGTAGTTTACCCTTAGGGCTCATCGCTCCCCACACTTCTTCATTGTCCGTGTCATCATTTGGTGTTGAGTCTCTATGATACTTCACAAGGAATCCAGTCTAGAAGTTAATTCGTTAGGGTAGGAACCACACTATAACTACATTTTATATTTGTCCAATTTAATGCAATTTCATTCGGTAGGTTTTTATAACGTTTCCTGTCGTGGTTGGGTATTCTCCTTGTGGTATTTGAATACTGTTTCTTAACCCAATTCTATTTATTTATCTCTGTGAGTCATTTTCAATTGTATACCATCCTCACCAATAGTCCGTAACTTTAAATGAATAGACCGAACAACCATTTCATAATTTTCTTCTGTAGATCTCAAATTGGCGATACACCTCAGGTTCATAAGTCCTATACTATGCAAAAATGGTCATTTTCAAACTCTGTACTGACTTGCTGCAGTCTTAAATTTTGGAGAAGAGGATCCAAATACTTTGTGCTAAATTAATTTTCTTTATACCGATTCATGTATTGAATTAAACACTTTCATACCATCTTTGTACTGACTTTGTTTCTTACAAGGATCATATTTTAGTGCATTCTCTGTGAATCGTTTGGTTACTCTGTATAACTAAATTATACACTATTCACTGTTTAATGTTTTTGTCTTGAATTGGTGTCGGACCTCCTGTACAGTTGTGAAATTCATTTTTCTTATATACCCTTCTTCTCCGTATTGGACATTATAACTAATGATGGGGCCCTGTTTGATATGAGGGTACCCATCAGACTGATCGAGCTCGCTCTTCCCCTTTCGGTCTGTCGATGGGTCACAACTATGATTGGGAGCATACTTATAACAAATATAAGATAAGTAAATATCCTATCAATTGATATCTTTGTTGTCTTATATGGTTCATCTAATTTTGAGTTTTGTTTGGTCTCTGTTGTTGCTAAGGAAAAAAAAATGTCTTGTCCTTTTTGCAGGTTTTCATGGATGCTGTGATGGATTAGAACCATGTCCTGCTCAAGAAGGTACTCAAGTTTCCAATAAGAAAAATCTCTTGAAGGATTCAGAAGGGATCCTGGTGATGTTAGTGATCGCTTCGACGTTCTTATTTATGACTGTTTTGATTTGAGTCTTTAGATGTACAGATCTTTGAATTATATGATAACATAATGTTTTAATTCTCCTTCCTATTGTTATATTGTTGTGTTTTACTTAAATAGTCTCTTCATTATGAAATTTTGAGATATTTAAGACAAACAACCATGTTGTGATTTAGAAGAGAATGGCTGAGCTATGCATTTATTTGTTTCGTATACTTAGAAACAAAATCTTTATTCGTAAATCTCTTGTGTCAAGCATTTAAATTCTTAAGTATGAACGACCTTCATGTAGGGTAGACTATGCAGTAACTGTACACATATACTCATGTATATATATATATATATATATATCGTGTTGTCAGAAACTATACAGATGTATTCTTTAACAAAATAAATTGTTCCTACAACAGATAACATACAATAACCATATAGGTGCACTCTTCAGTAGAATAGATCATTCCTACAACAAATAATATACAATAATCCTATAGATGCATTCTTCAGTAGAATAGATTATTCCTACAATAGATAACATGCAATAATCCTATAGATGCATTATTCAGTAGAATAGATTATGTCCACAATAGATAACATATAGTATCATTATGATTCCATTTATTCACATATGAATAGTAGGGTATCCATCCAGGAGTAGAAGACATATATACTATCAATAATTTCATCAATACAAATACAATAAGAGGGTAGTTGATGAACATATCTGGATAAGTATTGAAACAACAAAGGGAACAACCAGGTTCCTCCCAACTGTAGAACAACACAACTAGATTACTTGTCCCATTTACCCCCTAGCCTGACCATGAATCCATGAGGGTGAACTCAGAACTCCTCCTCAACAATATTCCTTCAGTCTCAATAGTTTCCCCTTTCCTCACACTCAACAATTAGTGTTCATAACAACAATAAATCCCTCCTTTCCTTAGCATACTAGGCAGCGTCTTGCCTCCTCCCATATTCTATATATCAAAAGCAAAAGTGCCTAGGTATTTTTCCCCTTGGGAATTTTCGCAACTTTCCAAATCCCTAATTTTCAGGGGATGCCAATTGCCAAATTCCTGATTTTCCACCTATAATAATGAACCCTGAGGTAGTTCCAACATGTTCCCCACGCATGGAGTCATGGTCAACTGATTTTAACCTGGCTGTTCCATTTGTCCATCAACAATAAATATAAAATATTTTTCTTCATGCAAGTGTCACAGTCAAATAGTTATTTGGGTCAAATCAGATCTCTGCCCAACAGTCACAATCATCATTTACAATTAACTAAATTCGAAATTCGGAATTTCCATAAATGGCAAAAATTTTCCAATTTCGAATTTACCAAAAACGGAAATAATCTCCTAAGAAATTTCAAACTTAAAAATAATTTATTTTTTTGGGTATGTTACATTCTTTCCCCCTTCAATAAAACACTGTCCTCAGTGTTCATTCCTTTCTTGGAACAAGATTGGATGATATTTCTGCAAATCTCCCTCCAAGGCCTCCTCAGGGCTAAAGTGCTTCCATTGCACCTTTACCTGAGTGACGGATCTGTTCCGAAGTGCTATTTCTCTCCGGTCCAGAATGCGTAGAGGTTTTGCTTGGAAATCGCCTTCTGGTTCCACCTGCACCAAGTTCCAATCGATCATATGAGTAGGGTCATGAACACAATTCTTTAAGAAAGAAACATGAAATACATTATAAATTCTTAGATTGGCAGGAAGTGCAAGTTGGTATGCTACGGGTCCAATTCGAGCTAATATCTCGAAAGGCCCACAAAACCTGGGTGCCAAATTGGCACAATTCCCTAGCTTTAATGAACTTTTCTGGGATTTGACTTTTAAGTAGACATGGTCTCCCACTTGAAATTCCAAGTGTCTTCTTTTTTGGTCCGTGTAACTTTTTTATCTATCTTGTGCCTCTTTTAAGTTCTGTTGTACTTTTCTTACCGTGCCCTCCATTTATTGGAGCATCTCTGGTCCAACCTTGAGTCTGTCAACTGGGTTATCCCAACTAATTGGAGTCATACACTTTAGGCTGTACAGTACCTCGAAAGGGCTCATTTTAGCCGAAGTTTGGTACCCATTGTTATATGAAAACTCTACCAAGTGTAGGTAGTCTTCCCAATTGCTTGGTTTTGTTCTTACATACATGTAGAGCATATATTCTACGATTTGGTTCATTCCTTCAGTTTGTCCATTCATTTGTGGATGATAACTCATGCTGAAATTCAAGTTAGTGTTTAACCCTGCAAACAATTCTTTTCAAAAAGAAGATGTAAATTTTACGTCTCTATCCGAAATCACCATTTTAGGAATACCATGCATTTTAAAATTTTCTTTCATGAATATTTCAGCGATGTTAATAGCTTTAAAAGTA
>CBVK0100271687.1:0-28966 GCA_900067695.1 Picea abies
ATGTGTGTGTGTGTGTGTGTGTGTGTGTGGTTATTTATATCTATGTGTGTGTGTGTGTGTGTGAACACGCGAGTGTGTGTGTGGAAATGACAATAAAACCATCCATTGCATTTTGAGGTTCAAATAAATGTAGACATCAATGAAATAACTTAGAATTGCATTATGGTAACTAGGGCCTTGGGCACATAAAAAATTAATGATAATTTTTTTGTTTGAGAAAATGTTCCTTTATAATTTTATTTTGTTGGCATTCCTCATAAATTGTAAATTTCATTTCATTATAGAAATTGCATATATCTAGATGTAAATTTCATTATTACTAATATAGAGTTGGTTGTCGTCAATTGCCAAAAAATTAATTGTTGAACTCCATTTGTAGAACTTATCTTTGATTTAGTTTCACTTAAATTTTTCTATAGATTAATCATCAAACTTTTTTCGGTTATCATTGTACATATCCAAAGTCAAGATGGTTGTCAAATTTACTTTTTAATTTAGTTTAGCTTGATATTATCCCAAGATTTTAATTGTCGCAATAGATAAATGATAGCCTTAAAATAATTTAGAATTTCATTTTTATTTTTAAATCATCTACATAAACATACACATACTATGCATGTTAGGGAACACATCATTCTCAAGGATATCCTTTGGTATCAATTTTAGTGCAAATTACATGCACTCTTTGCGCCATCCCAAGGAATTAGTATATTTAATAATCAGATAGTGGATAAATGATAAGCATACCATGCCCTAATGGATAAGTCGGTTTAGATTTATAAGGTTATAAGTGGAGCTTTATGATATTCAAACCCTTTTTTGTTTGGTTGTAATCTTATGAGCCATAAGAGGGGTTGAGGTTTATCACATTTGTCTCTAGATGAAATACAAGTGAGCCAATAAAGAGAATGAATCAACATCACTGGAAAGTACAAAATCTCTTGGTGGAGTGCATTTATATGTAACAGATATAGAATGGTGTCACACTTGCACCCAATTCACAAAATCGTTTCTAATGACTTATGAGACCTCCTAGATTGCAAGTAGAACTAGGTATGGCTACTTCCAACTCACAAATGTAAAGTATGAGTAAGGGGACTAGTTGAGATCATGCTCCCCTTAGTGACCATATGAGAAATGAGGAGTTGGTTGGGGAAGTGAAAACTTTAAAGAGTCAAGTTAAAGAGAAGTCCTCATACCCTGAGAAACTAAGGGTA
Organism: Picea abies; assembly: GCA_900067695.1. NCBI lineage: Eukaryota > Viridiplantae > Streptophyta > Pinopsida > Pinales > Pinaceae > Picea > Picea abies. The sequence continues at coordinate 1,218 of CBVK0100271687.1, forward strand.
TGCTAGAGTCCTTGGGATCCAAGATAGAGAATTAGGATAAGAGACCCTTAGAGGAAGAATAACGTAATGATAAGGAGTCCTTTAAGTTTTGAAAATTGGGTTACAAACTGATGAAACAAAAGTCTCCCACTTTCAAGAGGATCATAAGAAGGGGTAATGAGGATGAATCATGGTTGGTGAACATTGAAAGCCATGTGATGTTGTATGATTTCAACCCTTTGGCAAATACCAAATTTTCTAGATACTAGTTGATTGATGATGCAAACCTATTGTGGGACCATCTCAAGAAAAAGGAAAACGTGGATGAAGAACACCCAATTTGGGATCGATTTAGGAATCAAATTGAGGAAAAGTACCTTGGTGAGATGTACTATCAAAAGAAAGAAGATGAGTATTACTCACTCAGGAAAGGCAACATGATAGAGGAAGATAATTAACACAAGTTTGTAGAGATGGAAAAATATGCCCTTAGACTTAGTGAAGATTTCCAAGTTGGGAAATTTACTAGAGGACTTGGGAAGCATATCAAAGATAAATGAAGAGAATTCATATTGAATTCCTTGATAGAGATAATGCATATGACTAGACTATATGGATTCGAGGACCAATAGAAGAAGGAATTGAGTGGCAAGTTAAATTAGAGGATCAACAAATAAAAGAATTGGAGATAAAAGTACGATCAATAGAGTTTCAATCAAACCCCACCACCCGAGGCCATGAAATAAGACAAAGTTCATGGAAATGAAAGACTGATGCACCCGAGAGTGAAATGTTTTGAATGTAGAATATGGGTAAAAACTCTACAAATGTCTGAAATTGAAGAACTAGACAAAAGGAGCCGTGAACCATTTGGAACTTGAGGAAATCGTGGAAGATATAATAAGAGGAAAGATTTATTAAATTATGGACAATCAACATGAAGAGTATCGAGCCTCCCTCATACATGCCAATGTATTATTTTTTACTAACCCTTCACCTTATTAATTGATAGAGGGAGTACCCACAATTTCATATCCCCTATAGTGGTGGCCAAATGTAATATAAGCATTAAGAATCTATAGGACCCTTGGAAGGTTAAATGGAAAATGGTGGAAATAAATGGGTCAGTTAAGTAATTGATGGTTGCATGGAATACTTGGGAGAATGGCGTAGTGGAATATGTTTCCACAAGTTGTCCTTTGGATATTATGATGGAATAATAGGACAATATTGGTTGGAACTCTACAAGGATAAGGTATATTTTTACGAAAAGATGATTAAATGTGTGGGTGGCATTGGAGTAATTAGAAGCATCAAAGGAGAAAAGACTCTTGTAGTAGTTAGGAAAATATCAACCATGTGGTCCAAGAATAGTGTATGCAAAGGATATAAAGGATATCTCATTTATATCATTGAAACCATAGAGGAAGAAAATATGGAAGCAAGAGAACTGCCCATAATCAAATAAATTTTGGATGTATTCCTAAAAACATTATGAGGGTTTCTGCTAATTAGAGAAGTGAATTATGAGATATATATCATGCTTGGAGAAACCCCTATATCAAAGGCACCTTAAAAATTGGGAACTAATGAGTTGGGTAAGATTAATATGCATTTACAAGAATTATTGGATAAGGGATTTATATGCCCAGGTGCCTCGCTTTAGGGAGCTCCCATGTTGTTTGTCAAGAAGAAAGATGGAACATTCAAAATGTGCATTGATTACAAAATTTTGAATAAGGTAACCATAAAGAACAAGTATCCTTTACTTAGGATTGATGATCTAATTGATTAGCTCAAGGGAGTAAAGTTATTCTCCAAGTTATATTTAAGATCAAATTTCACCAAATTAGAGTTGACAATGTTGACATACCAATGGTTGCCTTCAAAACTCGATATTGGGATTATGATTTCTTGGTATTACCTTTTGGATTGACAAATTCCCAACAATGTTCATGAGTTTGATAAATGGTGTATTTCTAAAGTATCTTGACAAATTTGTGTTGGTATTAATTGATGACATCTTGGTATATTCTAAGAATGAGGAAGAACATCACGATCACCTTTGGTTGGTGTTGTAGAAGTTTATAAGAGCACCAGTTGTATTATAAGTTTAGTAAGTGTGAATTCCTCAAGAAGGATATCCGTATCTTGCACATAATGTTTGAAGAAGGACTAAAGGTGGAGCCCAAGAAGATAGAATCCATATCTAGTTGGTCAACATCAATGAATGTAGTTGAGGTAAGACGTTTTATGGGATTTATTGACTATTATCAAAGTTTTATTAAAGGTTTCTCAAGGATTGTAGGTCTAATTTAAAACTTGTAGGGTAAGGGAGTTAAATTTCTCTTGAAAACCCTTCATGAAGACAAATTTTAGGAATTGAAGAAGCTCCTCATGTTTGTTCTGATATTAATACTTCCTAATTTTTACGAGGATTTCAGTATGCACTTATGCAAGTAAGGAAGGAATTGATGGAGTGATCATGCAGGAAGGAAGAGTAGTAGGCTATGAGTCAAGGAAGTTGAATATTCATGAACAAAATTACCCAAATCATGGTCTGAAGACATGGTGAGACTGCTTAATCAAAACAAAAACAAAAAACCATGAATAGGTCATGAAAGTTTGAATTACTTGCAAATTCACCCAAAATTGAATGTCAGGCACTGCATTGGGTGGAAGTTTTGAGTAAATATGACTATGAATTACCACATATAAAAGGAAAGGAAAATCTAGTGGCCAATGCTTTGATATGAAGACCACATATAGGTGCAATATCATAAGCTTAGTTGGACTTAAGAGAAATAATAGAGATAAGGTCCAAGGAGGATAAATGGTATCAAGAAGTATGTCAAGTGTTGTCAAGGATGATGGATTGGACATAAAAAAAAGTTAGGAAATATGATGAAATAACATATAATTGAAGATGGAATGTTGCTTTGAGAAACATATATTATGTATCTAACCACAAGGACCTAAGAAGATTGGTATTTCATGAAGCACATGTTTCTCCTTATTTCAAACATTTGGGATAGCAAAGGACTAAGTATGAAGAAACTACACTATTTCCCTAGTTTGAAATAAGAAACTGCCACATATGTAGCCCAATGTTTGGAATGCTAGTGGATAAAAGTGGAACATCAACATCTAGTTGAAAAATTGAATCCCTTGAATATACCATCTTGGAAGTGGGAGGAAATATCTATGGAATTCATCTCAGGGTTACCAAGCACCTTTAGAGATAATGAAACAATATTGGTAGTACTCTATCAACTTATGAAGATATCCCACTTCATTCTAGTAAAGACTACTAATCATGCATGTGATATAGCCTTCATTTTCATCTGAGAAGTAGTGAGGTTGCATGGTTTATTAAAATTAATTGTGATAGATCATGAATCAAATTTTACTTCCAAATTATGGAAGATTTGGTTTCCTGAGTTACACCTAAAACTAATTTTCAGTACATCTTGTCATTCAAAAACAAATGGTGAGACAAAAAATGTCAATCAGAGAAGCTATGAAGACTACTTGCATTTAGTTTAATTTTCCAACAACAATGGATACAATCATTCTATCAAGAAAATTCCACTTGAATCCTTATATAGATAAAAGTGCAAATATCTAATTAGTTGGGATAATCTAGAAGTACAACTAACTCTAGAGTGAGATACTCTAGAAAAAATGGAAAATATAGTGAAACAAGTTCAAAAACATCTAAAAACTGCTTAGGATCGACAAAAGAACTATGTAGACAAAAGAAGATCAAAACAAAGCTTTAAGGTTGGAGTAAAGGTGTTTCTTAGAGTTAATCTGAAAAGAAGTTCTTTGCACTTGAGGAAATGAAGGAAGCTAGCACCAAGATATTGCATAACTTTTGAAATCTTGACAAAAATTGGTGTCATGGCTTACAAACTAGCATAGTGCAAATATCTAATTAGTTGTGATAATCTAGAAGTACAACTAAGTCTAGAGTAAGATACTCTAGAAGAAATGGAAAATATAGTGAAACAAGTTCAAAAAAATATAAAGACTGCTTAGGATCGACAAAAGAACTATGTAAACAAAAGAAGAGAAAAACAAAGCTTTAAGGTTGGAGTAAAGGTGTTTCTTAGAGTTAATTTGAAAATAAGTTCTTCTCACTTGAGGAAATGAAGGAATCTAGCACTTGAAATCTTGGCAAAAATGGGCGTCATGGCTTACAAATTAGCCTTGTCATCGTGTGTGAAAAGTTTGGATGTTTTTCATGTATCTTTGCTTAATAAATATGTACCTAACCCCTAGTCATGTGTTGGACTATGATGCTATACAAATGAAGGAAACCGACAAATGTATCACTTAGCCCCAGGCAATTTTCAACAACAAATGACAACATTTGCATAATAAATAAATAAAATGGGTCAAGGTGTGTTGGCATCATTACTTAGAAGATGATGATACTTGGAAATTGGAACCAGAAATGAAAAAGCTTTACCTTCATTTGTTTGATGATGATATGGCTATGAGTGATAGCCCTTGTTAGTGGGGGAGGATTGTAACACCTTGATGTATGGTTTGATTATTTTGGTTTTTATTGAGGCAGATGATGTTCTATACTCATCATCTCCTTATTGATTGCTTATATTTATGATTGATTATGATAGACCTAAACATGTAAGTGATAGAATAATTTTTGATGAGCATTGATGTTTCCTTGTTGATGATTTATATATCATTAAATGTTCTTGACAATGGCTATGTAACATTGGTGATTCTTGGATGATGATTAGCATGATTATTCCTTGTGACAATGCGGTTGATGTTATATTCATTTTTTGAATAAAATTCCTGTTGATGTACTTCATGTTATTATGCTCTTGATTTATGATGATGATGTTGAATATACATTGGTATATTGGAAAGACTATTCTATTTCAGGTTGCTCAAAACATTAATGGAAATATGGGGAAGCACACCCAAGGGAAAGGATTATGATTAAAAAAGGATTACCTCCATATCCTATAGCTTAGGAAGCCTTGGGTAAGGGTAAAAACTTGATAAAATGACCTCCAAAGTTAACTTGACTAAAAGGAAAAAGGGAAAGTAGTGTAACTTACTTTTTCTTGACACTTGCAATTTCATCCTCGAGCTCAATTTATCCCTTGCATGAGAAGGGGGAAGGTCAAGATCCAAATCCTAGGATGATGTTACATTGGGAAGGATTACAACAAAATTTTCTTGCCTTGCAAAACATATGGTTAGCTCATGAGAAAATGTTTTGAGATTTTACCATGGTTCTGCTAGAACCTATGATTTGAATTTTTTATTTGTTAGAGAAGTTTATTGGTTACTCTAACCTAGTCTAAGAGGACTAATAGGATGGGAACTAAAAATTATTCTATTCTTGACTACTTCTTTAATTCTTATAGTCCCTTGTAATTCCATTGTTGAGTGTGACTGCATGCACTAAGGGTGAGGGTGGTGGTAAGATCTTTGCAGACAAACACCATTATTGAGTGTGGTTGCGATCACTAAGGGTGAGGGTGGTAGTTATATCCCTACATTCCATACATTTCAAGTATTTGGGAATGTCGTAAACAAAGTGCCTCTCAACCACACTGAGGTTGATCAATTGGGAGTCTAATATATGACATTCCCTTGGGAAAGTGTGAGTTACTTGTAGAGAGTTTTTTTGTATGCTAAATTTCCTCACCACATTGATCTTGAGCCTTGCTAGGGTGGAAGAATTTATAAAGGAAAAGCGTGCATTGGTTGGGTGGAAAGTGGACCCTTAGGTAAAATTTCTCCCTATTTATTACAGATTGGATCATGGGATTATGGAGCATTGTTGGGTCAACACTTGGACTATAGTGGGATAAGGGTTATAGGTACTTGTTATCATGTTATTGATTGTGTATTGTTGGTTATCTTGTTTAGATTGTAAAGTTACTATATGATTTATGGGATCATGGAATGTGTCCTTATATTATGTACATGTTATGTTGTACCTAAATTTGATTACCTTTATCATCCATTTATGTTTTTGGTCCATGAAGTTGATGTTCTTTATCCTTGGAATCAATTACAAACTTTTGTAAATATGTCAGTAGCTTGAAAAGAATACACTAAAATATGTTATCAAGTGTTTTATCGATCCATTATAAGTAAACAAAACTAGCATTGGTTGATCATACCGGGGAGAGGTAATAGAGTCATTTGGGATTGATGAGAGAGGTGGTTTAGAGTTGAAGAGTTGGTGAATGTGACATTAAAATGCATTGGAAAGTGATTTTATATTGTGACTTACATATTAAACATTCCCCACTATTGATCCAATGACATTAGTGTGACAAGAAATGATGGTGGAAATCACATTTTGGAGAATAATGTGATTGATATTTGACAAAGCTTCAAACCTTTAAAATATCCAATGGTATTTGAGTGAAAAGTATTGATGGCAGTGATCACATTTTGAAGAATAATATGCTTGAAGGATAACATATAAGTATCTTATATTCGAAATGATTTATCAATTGCCACGTGTATAATATCTAATGGTTTCAGAGTATAAAGAAGTGGTTTGTAATTCCATTCTCCAACTGTTGAAACCACCCTAATTAACCACTGGTTTGGATTCCAAAGGGAAATTTCTATCAAATCTATTACATTAATGATCTAGATTTATGAGGGAACGAAATAAAACATAGAAATAAGACAGAAACACAGAGATACAACAATAATCAATTTCTATTAAAGACTGAAATATGCAGAGATTGTAAAAGAAAATATAGAGTGAAATGAACTCACTAGAATGGTGGTAGATTATCTCTGAGAAGAGATGATATTGTCTGTCTCAACTGTGTAAGATCCCTGAAATAGAGTTCTGGATCTCTCTTGTCAAACCTCTCCATCAATCTCTCGGTGAAATCCAAGTACAAAGTAATGTGGTTGTGACCCAAGGTCACCAACCCATTGTACCACCACTCATGGGCCTCCCCATCCAAGTGCAAGGTGGAAAGGTTGATAGCTTCTGACTCTGTCATCGATTTGAGCTTGAAATATATGTCAAGATTTTGTACCCATGCATGAGCTGAGCATTGTGATGACCTGTCGAAAGTAGGAATGTTCAACTTTCCCACTTTCTTAATGAATTCCATGTTTTGAGTTTTAAAATTTCCCCTCTGTGTCTCTCGGGGTTTGTTCCTATATATGATCGAACAATAGTCTAGAAAGATCATCTATACATGGAACTCTGGTCCCATTGCCAAATAATCTCTCATGTACTCCCTGAATGGGTCATGTGGCACTGTCTGCCCCTGTCTTAGCTATCCTCATAATTTCCCTGGGTCCCAACGGTTGTACCCCCTAGAACTTCAAATATAACAGTCATGGAATCCTCCTAGAGGATGTATAGAAATAGATAGGAGATGGATGTCCACTCACTCTGCCATGAGATCCACTAGATCCACTGGTCCCACCTCCCTAGTGTCCTTCTTATCCACTCACTCCTCTTGTGGCATTGGCACCCATGGTTCTCACACTGTGTTGGATCATCTGTGTGTTGATGTCCATCTGTGCTATGGCGTTCATCATGTCTCGTTGTCCTCTAAATAGGTCATTCAATATGGTCTGCATATTGTCAAAATTTTTCTCAAGGCCGTTTCCCCTACCCTATGGTGTCTCATGCCTATCACCCATATTCCTCTCTATGTCTTCCTCTATGTTGGAACTGATGTGATCCCTTTACTCTAACTCTGGCTCTGTATCTGAATGAGTGTGGAAGGGAGTGTAGTCCCTTCTGTTCATGTCTCTTATGTCTCTACTATGTCCTATGCGGTACTGAATGTACTCATCACCAATATGTCCTCGACCCTCTAGGTATTATTCACCTGTCCTTGACATCATGGGGTCATGAGAAACACTTCTTCATAGGATGGTAGGAAGAAGGCTTTGATACCACTAAAATATCGCAAATCTGATGGATTTGGATATCTACTATTGAACTAGTGTTTTGACTCTCGAATCTGATACTTTGGGGGTTTCTAGATGCATTTAGTTAATTTTTTTAACATTCTTGGTGATTTTCCCTTGTGTGTGTCATATAAATAAGGTTTGAATAGTATATATGATGCATGTGAAATAAGGAACGAACTCAATATCTATAGCATGTATTATATGGAAAAACCAAGCAATACAACTAATATGCTAGAAGAAGAAAAATAATCATCAGCTAGATATCATGGATCTTCATTGGAATACAATGCAACTAAAATAAAATACATGTGATAATAATTTGTGTATAGATCTGCACATGCATGGATAAATCAACAACATGCATCTCCAGAAACTCACAACAATTTCTTTGAATGACAGATATACTCACCCTGGTGGCTATACTCAATCGATCGACCTGAAAATTGTCCCAAACTGTGTGCCCTGGCCTCTAGGTTCCTCTTGATATTTTTTGGATGGAATATCGACTCACTGAAGCTCTGGATGAACCCCATATGATATCCCCTAGGGGGTTGCGTACCTTCTGGGCTCTGAAAATGCACTCAGATGATTCCCCAAGAAGAATCCTCTGATAACTGTCTCAAAATGTGCACCCTAGCCTCCTTTGTACTAGGTTGGAACAATTTCCCCAGATCTGATCTGGAAAACTATCTGGAAACCCAAATGTCCTTCCTCAAGAGTTGTGCACTTTCTTCCACTAAAATATCCCAAATCTGGCGGATCTGGATATCTATTGCTAAACTAGTGTTTTGACACTTGGATCTAATACTATGGGGGTTTTTGGATTCATTTAGTTAATTGTTTAACATGCTTGGTGATTTTCGCATGTGTGTGTCATATAAATAAGGTTTGAACATTATATATGATGCATCTGAAATAAAGTAACCAACACAATCTCTATAGCATGTATTATATGGAAAAATCAATCAATACAACTGATATGCTGGAAGCAAAAAAATATTCATCAGCTATATCTCATGGATCTTCACTGGAATACAATGCAACTAAAACAAAATACCCATGATCAGAATATGTGGATAGATATGCACATGCACAGATAAATCGACAACATGCAGCTCTAGAAACTCATGATAACTACTACAAATGATAGATATACTCACCCTGGTGGCTATACTCAACCAATCGGCCTGAAATTTGTCCCAAATTGTGTGCCCTATCCTCTAGGTTCCTCCTGATATCTTTCGGATGAAATATTGGCTCACTAAAACTTTGGATGAACCCTAGATGATATCCCCCGGGGGGTTGCGCACCTTCTGGGCTCTGGAAATGTGCCCTAATGATTCCCCAGGTAGAATCCTCTAATAAATGTCTTGAAATTTTCACCCTAGCCTCCTTTGTACTGGGTCGAAAGGTTTCCCCAGATCTGATCCAGAAAATTCTCTGGAAACCCAAATGTCCTTCCTCAAGAGTTGTGCACTTTATGGTTGTCTGGTTCACCCTGGTAGATTTTTCCATTAGAATATGATGAATGGTGTCTCAAAAGAAGCGCAATGGCCTCCTCTCAACTGGGTCAGAAGGAATCAACGAGATAAGCCATGTTCTCGTGCAGCTACACAAAACACTCTCTAACCCTTGCGCCCTCACTAGTTGCATTGTGCAATCTCTGCAATGGATCTGAATACTCCTAAACTAGCACGGTGAAATACCTGGATGGTATATCCGATAGGATAGGGTGTTTCTTCCAACACCAAAACTAATATGGGTGGTGGTTTCCTCTAGAAATCCACAAAACATCAAAGAGTTTGACTTCCTCCTATAGAAATTGTTCTCAACATCAAATCATAACAGAATGAGGAATTAGGTTGAATTCCTCCTTTTATATCTTCCCCGATATAATTCTCCATTGAAATCACTTAAGCTAGGTGCTTTTCCTCCTAAGTTGATTAATTAATTAATTAAGTCCACCCGCAACACCTTTTTCTTCTATTTCTCTGTTGACTTTGGCTTAAGTGATTGTTCCTATGATTTTTGGCTTAAATTCGTCGTTTAGCCATTTATTCATCCTTATTTCTCCCCTTGTTCCCTATTTGTGCCTTATTATAGTCTACGGGAATAGATATACTACTAAGCATTCCTTGTTGGAGTACTCTTGGGAAAGGGACATCACATGCTCTCTCAAGAAGTGATACTTGATTGGAATATGTTTTGTTTTTTAATGCATGATGGGATTCTTAGATATGTTTATTGCACTAGTATTGTCACATAGAATTGATATAGGTTGAAAATATTCTACCTAGATGTCTTTTAATGTTTGTTTCATCTAGAGGACTTGTTTACAACATGTTGTTGTTGCAATATATTCTAATTCTATTGTGGATAGAAAAATTGTTGATTGCTTCTTGTTGAACCAGGACACCAAACTATTTCTCAGAAAGAATGCTCCACCACTAGTGTTTTTTCTGTCATCCACACTGCATGCCCAATATGCATATTTGTAAGTTGTCAAAGTGAATTCTTTGCTTGTGGGATAACACAAACCAAATTCCAATGTGCCTTTCAAATATCTGAATATTTTTTTGACTACATGTACATGTGTTTACTTAAGTGCAACTTGAAACCTTCCAACTAAACCTACTGCCTGCATTATATCTGGCCTTGAATCCATCTCATAAATTAGGTTGCCTATCAATGATATATACATGGTTTGATCAGTTTCCTTGGATTCATCTTCCTTTCTTAGCTTACAACCAATGACCATGGGTGTGCTGACAGGTTCACAATCTTCCATTTCAAACTTATTCAACATTTCTTTGATGTATTTGGTATGAGAAATGAATATTCATTTTCTTATCTGAGTAATATGCAGTCCCAAAAAGAATGACAATTCTCCAAGCATGGACATCTCAAATTCCTTTTGCATTTCTTCTACAAAATTTTGGCTCATTTCAACAACATTACTTCCAAAAATAATATCATCCACATAAACTACAATGATCAACATGTTTGTATTATATATTATGATGTAAAGATTGCTATATGTTGTTCCTCTTTTGAAGCCTTGTTGTGCAAGTACTTGTCAAGTCTTGAATACCATGCTTTGTGGCCTTGCTTTAATCCATAAAGTGATTTCTTCAATATACAAACACAATCTTCATCTTCTGACAATAGGAACCCTTCAAGTTGTTCTATGTACACTTCTTCCTCTAAATATCCATTCAGGAATGCTGACCTGACATCCATTTTATACACTTTGAAATTATTGAAGCTTACAAATGCCAAAAACATTATTATGGATTCTAGCCTTGCAACAGGTGCAAATTTTATTTCAAAGTCAATACCTTCTAATTGAGCATATGCTTTACAAACTGGTCTTGCTTTATTTCTTACTACATTTCCATATTCATTCAACTTATTCTCGAATATCCACTTTGTACCAATCACATTTTTGTCTTTGGGTCTTGGGACAAGTTTCCATGTCTCATGTTTCTCAATATGATTTAACTCTTCTTCCATAGCCTTCACCCAATGTTGATCATTACGGGATTATGAAAAGAATTTAGGTTCAAATTTGGACAGTAAAGAGAGATTCATCTCCTCATAACTATTTGTCAATTTTCTCCTAGTCTAAGTCTTAGCGTTTTTATCACCAAGAAATAATTTTTCTGGATGACTTTTTTTTACAAATCTGGATGGTGTTTGTGTATCTTGGCGTTCTATTTCTTCTTCTTCTTCTGCATTTTCTAATTCTTTCTCTTTTCCATATGAATTTTCTAATTCTTCTTTTTTGTTGTAATCCATTTCTTCTATGTCTAGTTTATTCTTGTGTGGTAGTTCTTCATATGTTCTTACATTAACACTTTCAACAATTTTTTGTAGTCTTTTGTTGTAACATCTATAGGCTTTGCTTCTTGATGAATATCCAAGAAAAATTCCTTCATCTTCTCTTGAGTCAAACTTTCATATATTCTCATAATCTCATTTGATGTAACACTTGCTTCCAAAGAATTTGAAGTATTTGACAGATGTTGTTCAACCTTTCCATAATTCATAGGGAGTCTTCTCACAATTGAATATGATATGCCCTTTATTTAGAATGTAGACAACAGTGTTAACTGCTTCTCTCCAAAATATATCTGATAGTTTTGCTTCATTTAAAATTTTCCTAGTGATTTCTTGTACATGTCTATTTTTCCTTTCAACTACTCCATTTTGTTGAGTGGTTCTTGCAGCTAAATATTATCTTTTTATTCCATGGTTTTCACATAACTATTCAAATTCAATGGATGTGAACTCACCTCCATTATCTAATCTTAAGCATTTGATTTTCATATCAATCTCATTCTCAACTAAGGCTTTGAATGCTTTGAATTTTTCAAATGCCTCAAATTTATTTTTGAGAAAGGCAACCCAAGTTATTCTTGTATAATCATCAATGAGCAACATAAAATAACTTTCTCCTTGTAGGATTTTTGTTCTTGTTGGTCCACAGAGATTTGTATGCACAAGTTCCAATGTCTTGGATGTTGCATATTCCTTTGTCTTAAAGCTCACCCTTGATTGGTTCCCATGCTGACATTGTTTGCAAATAGTACTTGAGGTTTTTGTGATCTTTGGAATATCTCTTACTACTTGTTTGGTACTGATTTTTACCAAGTTTTCAAAGTTAATATGACCCATTCTTTTATGCCACATCTAAATTTCATATATCTTCCTCATGAAGCATTTTTCTCCATTAATTTAATCAAGAATGTATACTTTGTTTGGGGTCCTGATTGTTTTTGCAACCAACTTGCCTGAATTTTCTTTTATGATCTCACATTCTTGAGAGTCAAAGGTAAGAGTATGTCCTTGGTTACACATCTGGCTTACACTAAGAAGATTGCGTTTCAAGGTTTCAACACACAAAACCTTTTCAACTTTAGCTCTTCCATTGTCAATACTGAGAGTGCATTTTCCAATTATTTTTGATATGTCATTGTCTCCAAAGGTAACATTGCCCTCATTTTTCTTCAAGGTGATAAACTTTGTTCTATCTCTTGTCATATGACTGGAGCACCCATTGTCAACAACCCACTTATCCTTATTCTTTTGTGCATGAAGTGTTTCTTTCACGAACATGGATTTATCTTTTCTTTGTTCTTGATTTTTTTTCATGATTGTTGAGGCTTCCTTTCCCTGAATTTTCTTGAAGTTACTTTTGCATAATTTTTCTATATGCCCAAAATTATTTCATTTATAACATATGATGTTATATTTCAGTAAAGGGGAAAATGAATTGTAATTTCTTCTTGAGTATCCATGGGTGTCTCTATTGTTGTTCCTCATAGGAAAACTTCTACATTTGTTCTACAATCTATTGCTTTATAACCAAATCCATTACATGAATAACAATAGTCAAAGAAAGAGTTTTGATACATGGTTGTGTGATTCCATCTTGATGGGATAGTATTCTAGATTCCATCCTCATGAGGGGAATTTTTCTTCTGTGGAACATATAGTTCCTCCTTCTTGTTGTCTTCAACTTTAATAGAGTTTCTGAGTGTATCAGCATAATTATTGATTCTTTCTTCATTTTACTTTTTCAAGAGGTTGAGGCTTCTTCATTGGCAGTTTCCTTTCCTTTATTGTAGTGAAGACCAGTTTTTTCAAATTGTGATCTTTGATGATTTAGGATTTCATTCAAGATTATGGATCTCTTCTCAAAATTTATGCTGGTAGATGATCTTTCCAACTCCCTTCTTAGGTAGACTATTTCAAATTCTAGATTGCTGCAGATATCTTCTTTCTCTTTTAGTTGGGATTTCAAAACTTCTTCAATTTTATTTCCCTATTCTACTTGAAATTTTAGGATAATTATTGACTTTTTTGTTTCTTAAACATCATATTACTTCTCTTTGTATTTTAGCAGTTCTTTTTTCTGCTTTCTATTCCTTTCATTGAGTTTGTCTATTTCTTCTAGGGTACTAATGAGTTCTACTTCTACATCCTTGTCAGGATTGTCTTCTTCTGTTGAATCTATGTCTCCATCTATTTATATGTTTCACTGTCACTATCATATGAAGAGCTATTGTCTTCATTGGTATATAGATTCTTCTTTTGTTTGTAGAATTTTTTCTTCTTTTCGGTCTTTCCTTTGTTGTACTTCTTGAAACTAAAATTTTCTTTCACATTGTTATTTCCATTTTTTTCATAAGGGAATTTATGGGAAAAGTGTCCTACTTTTCCACAACTAAATCATTTGAAAGGAACCTTACCTTTGTATATTCTTTTGAGCTTCCTGACAAAGTTGGCTTCTTCCTCATCCAGTTCATTATTCGAGCAATCACTTGTCTTGCATTCTTCTATCTTTTTCTTCTTTGATGCCTTGAAGTCTTCTTCCTTCCTTGATTCCCTTGTTGGATTATCATGTTCTATACTCATTTCATATCTAGTGAGGATTCCATGCAACTCATGCATTGTCATCTTCTCTAGGTCCTTTATTTCTTCAATAGTAGATATCTTGGGATTAAATCTTGAGGGAAGTGAACTAATAACTTTTTGCACAATAATGGTTTCTTCTATATCTTCTCCTAATCCTTTGATAAAGTTGACAACCTCATCCACATGAAGAAAATAGGTTTCAATACTCTCTTCTTCATTCATCTTGAGAGTCTCAAATTGTCCTCTATGAGTTTGTAACTTTTCTCTCTTGACCTTGTCATCTCCTTCATAAATTTTATGTAATTTTTCCCACATCTCTTTTGTTGAGGCACAATGCATGAATTTGGTATACACTGACTTTTCCAAACCATAAAGAATAACATTTTTGGCCTTGTAATTATTGTTACTAAACATATTTCCATTTGTATCAACTGGAATTTTTGGAGTTGTGTAACCATTCTCTATTTCACTCCAAACATCATACCCAAGTGACATCAAATAGGTTTTCATTCTTATATTACAAAAAACATAATATGATCCATCAAATCTTGGGGTTTTGTTTGTGGAGAAACCTTCATGTTCATTCATTTGAACTATAAGGATTCACCTTCCAATGGTTATACTTTTCCTAAAGGAACCTCTCTCTGATACCAATTGTTGGAATATACATTAATATTGAGAGGGGGGTGAATCAGTATTAGAAAACAAATTACCACTTTTTCTCTTTAACACTTTAACTAGTCATTACATAATAAATCATAAGAAATGTAGAGAATTAACCATATAAAAAATGATCAACACAAAGGAATAGTACACATATATTTAACATGGAAACCAAAATGGGAGAAACCACAACAAATTATTTATAAGATCTTGTAAGCACCAACCTACTATTACAATATTTGTAGGCACCAACCTGCAGGAGATACTAATATCCTTCATTGAGCTCCAACTCAACAATGTTTGCAGGTACCAACATGTAGGGGACACCAATCCCCTCCCTTGCACCACCCTACCACCCTAAAGTAAATATGCTTCTGATTTATCTTCCTTGATGTCTTCTGACCTCATAACTTCACCATTTCTCTTCACACAATTCAGTCCTCCCACACACTGATCCACTCCCTGATATGATTATCTTCCCTTCATTTCTAGTATCCTTGGACCTATGAACATCAGAGCTCCTCTTACTCACACATGATTTCCACTTTCTTGGTTTTGCAAACTCAGAACCCCCTGAACTCCATCAACTCATCTGATTTCTTCCACTTCTTCGCATATTTTTTGTCACACCTGAGAGCCTTTGAATCATAGAGCTCCACTTCCATTCAAATTAGCTTACACTCATTTTCCCTTTAGCTTGATTAGGGAATCATTATTTATAGAGATCACGCACTCAATGATTTTTCCACATACAAATCGTGCTCATCAATTCGTTTCTGATTCCTCTCATTTTTCCATTAAATTGGGTTGTATAATTCCTTTGAAATACCTCCATGAAAACCGGTCTTGGTTCTCTTCTATTTCATGCAATCTCATCCACTAGTACTCAGTGCTTAGCCACCGTCCGATCTGGTCCAAATTTGATCTCATCCATGAATTCTTTTCTTCATATCTAGACCATTGGGATGACGATCATCATCGTTGGGATAGCAAGAGAAAAATCACAACTTTCATTTTGACGTATCCTTTTCGATGATTAGTTCCACTAGATCCAACGGTTTATGTTAAGCATTCTCAAAAGCGTTGACTATATTGCTCCTTCAACATGTAGGATGGTTATCTCCCATCTCTATAACTACTCATGAGATGGTTAGGTGGGACCCACATTTATCTACAACTGAGATTGCATATCACCTACACATCGACCTACGATCTATATCTCTCCTCGAAGCTCCTTGTCATTGGAATATCGCCACTCACAATCCACCCCTACCAATGCTTCTCCAATGAACAATGAATATCTACTCGTCGTGTTGACTCAACGATTGTCACTGACATTTCATCATCATCAGATGTTTATTGATGACACGGTCCACTCCAACGTTGCTTTACCGATGAATTATTGTGATCTATTTTCTACATTGATCAATGGATAACAAAGTTTAAACTCATGTGGGTGCAAACTCAATTCACTCAGAACATGTTGGATGCTATGTTGGCATCCTTGTCACTCTCACTGCTAGGTTGTCACAACACCTCACTTTGAAATAACTCTCCTTCTTCAAAGTGGATCAACATAGATCCAATGGTTGGGGTAGATCCTCCAATTGATCTACAGTCCTCATACCTTCTCATCGTCGAAATTTTTTCTCAAGTCTTCCTCTCAAACCTATGATGTAATTCCTTTGAATAGGCCTAGAATGGCATCAACGGTCCAGAACTCATCGATACAACTTTTTCGATTGATCTAATGACCATCATTAATTTGGGGCTCTTCTCATCGGAGTTCCATTACATCCTTAAACTTGGTCACTCTGATGGCTCTCACTCTGACAGATCCAATGATCATCCTTGTACCTCATTCAACAATTTCCAGTTGTCGAAGTTGGCCATCTAGATGTCAATGGTCCATATTATCTCTTGCGGTCACTCCAGTAGATTGACGGTGGTTGTGAGATAAGAGTTACCTCCATCGAAGTATCAATACATCCTCACACTAAAACACTCATATGACCTTGTCATATGATCAACAGTCCAACTTCTCTCCTGAAACCACTCCAACAAATCAATTGTTGTTATTGACTCAGGATCTCCTTCACCGTCGGACTCCATGCCACCTTGCATGCTCCAACCAATGGTCCATATTTGTTCATTATGACGAATCAATGGTTGTGATGTTTTCCAACTCAAACACATATTATTATTCATGGAAAAATTATGATTTGGGACTTATCCTTTTCAAGGATTCAACACTTCTTCGATCTCCTTACTCTCAATCTTCGAGTTTTGTAGACCTGTTCACCACCAAGTGCAATATTTCGCAAAGGCTTTATAGTTCACAGGGATGTTCTCGATTTCCTTTCATTGGTTCATCCTTGTCATTTGTAGGGACTTATTAACATAATGCATGGTCTCCCCATATAATTTACAATAGTCAGTCTCCCCCTACCTCTGATATCAATGACAACACAATTTCAACAGAAAACAAGAGAAAGAAAACATAAGGTTATTAATTCCAATGAGCTTGATCTTTAAAAAGGAAAAATGTATAGTTAGGATACTCATATGGTTAGGTTTACCCCATAGTATGTACAAGAAGAGTCAGGGATCTTATCCCAAGAATAATTATCTAAAGAAGTGGAATATCTCTTAGGAGAGCTACAACCTACAAAACCAATTGAACTGGTGGTAATGATTACTCATGCTCATGTACTAATAATTCAAGATTTGATTAAAAGGGTGAAGTATTTAGTGAATTTATTTGAAACGCAGTTGGGATCTTAATATGATAATAGACTTGATTTTTTTTCACAAATGCAAGAATCAAATGAGAATATAAGACAATTGAAACTATTCCAAGGGTCACAAATACTTTCAAATGACACTATGGTCCTAATGCCTTTAACCTATATGGGCCATGAAAAGAAGAAATTTAATTTATTAGTTATGAAACCAGATATCACTAAAGGAGAGGGTGATGACAATAAGGCTGAATATAAGACCACTACTATGCAACTAGAACTCAATTAGGTGAATTCCATAGATATGATTGAGTGGCATAGACAGATTGGAGAAATGGTGTCAAGAAAATTGATTCATTGCAATGTCAATGGTAAAAATATTCAAACCTTGGTCATAAAGTTACACAAGTAGTTGAAGCATGAAAAAATAATCAATAGATCCAAAACAACCAAGATAAAAGAGTTGGAAGGAAAGATTGTTGTCTTGGAAGACACACCTAATAGCTCAGAAAGTGTCATGAGGAAATCAAAATCCTAAAGTCAAATTCAAAGATATTGCAATATGAGCATGTGGTGTCAAGAGAGATGATAGCAACTTACGAAGAGAAAGCAATATTGACATTAGAAAATGGGAAATTAAGACATCAAAATTCTCAATTAGCCTGCAAAATCAATGAATTAATAAAAGAGAAAACAAAACTTGTAGACGAGCATTTGCTTGAAGTTTAGAATATATAGAGAGAGATTGTTGTAAGGGTTCCCAAGCGATTCACTTGTCAAAATATTTCCATATGATGGAAGATTTGAATGATGATGATAAAATCATAAAAATTTCCAATAATGAAGACAATGTCGGTGATATGCTAGAAAAGTTAACATCTTACAAAATTCAAGTTTTTGAATTATCAAGTAAAATTCAAAGTTCAAAAGGAGAGAAGATTTATGATACTAAGAAGTTGGTCCATCTAAATATTGTTTTAAAAGAAAAAGAATTGTTTATTCAAAACTTACAATCTCATGTTTTTAAAAAATATTTGGAAATTGAAGCATTATCAAAGTCTTAAGAGAAGTTGAAAGGATCACTACATAATGCTTTGAAGTAGGTTCTAGGAAGGAAATACTTAATTACTACCAAACATGAAATTTGAGATAAAATCAATGTTCAAATGAAAACGTTTATGCCATATTTCAGACTTTTCCATCATTTTGAATTTATTTTGGTGAAGAATGCACAATTAGATATCAATAAATTGTGTCTTGATGTGTTCTAGGAAGTTGAGGAAGCTAGCCAAATGTCCAATTCTTGAAAACTTTGTCACAGGAATCACTAGACACTAGCAAATTTGGGTCATTTTGTGACGGCTATTTCGACGCTCTAGCGACGTTATGTTGTGGAATTTGTGATGAATCTGGACTCTTTGAAATTTCGTTTTGTGTCACGTGGAAATTGCGACGAAATTGAATAAACGTCGCAAGAGCGACGCCCCTAGGGAACTTATCACAATTGCGATAAATAAGAAATATCATCGCCAATACGACAATTTAGGCAAAAATTTGAAACCAACATTTTCGTCTCAATTGCGACGACCCTTGCGATGACAAATTCCATTGTTTACATAGCAAAACAGTCACAACTATTTAAGTTGTCGTCGCAATTGCGACGACAACTTTTCGTTGTTTACATAACAAAACTATCATAGCTATTTAAGTTGTCATCGCAAGTGCGACGAAAACTTTTCGTTGTTTACATAGCAAAATTGTCGCAGATATTTAAGTTGTCGTCACACTTGCGACGACAACTTTTGTTGTTTATATTGCAAAATTGTTGCCGCTATTTAAGTTGTCGTCACACTTGCAACGAAATTTTTTTTTGTTTATATTGCAAAATTGTCGCAGCTATTTAAGTTGTCGTCGCACTTGCGATGACAACTTTTGTTGTTTATATTGCAAAATTTTCGCAACTATTTAAGTTGTCGTTGCAAGTGCGACGAACAATATTTATTTAAAAACTAAATAAAAAATTATTTGATTTAATATTACCATTTTAATATTAATATTAATACATGATGCAAATGAATAGCTTAATGATCTTATTAGAAGAGTTTATCAGATAATTAAGGTGCAACAGACCAAAGAACAAGTGAATGAGAGATTCCAAGAATATCAAAATAAGATGAAAATTATTTTTGATAGAAGAGTTAAAGAGAGATTTTACTCTTTTGCTCCATGAGATTTGATGCCACATCAATGTTACCAAGTAAGAAGATGGTAAAGTCAAGGATATTAATGGAATAGGGCATCAAGGAACAATTATGCGACAAGATATTATCAAATATTTAAGGAATCAAAGGAAAGGAAGCTATCAAAGAAAGACACTGAAAAGAACTAAATATGGATGGATGAATAATCATATTGTATGAGAGCATAAATATAAGTAACTCGATTACTTGGTTTCATCACATGCAAAAGATTTAGCCACAAATCTTTTAGGATAGTTTTTCGAATGGGGGTACTTATGTTATGACCCAATGGGGAGTATATATGGGGTTGAATGTATATGTAATTGGATTGAATGCATATGTGAAACATTTGAACATATGATTTGGATATATGGATGTACTTGGGTTATTTGGAGGAATTTGTTCCTAACTATAAGGAAGTTGTGCTCCACACTCACATTTGGTGTACACTGTGTATATTGATTGAGCATGTTATTTTGAGTATTTGGACAATAACTCTTACTTTCCCCATGGATTTTCCTTGTAGATATATACTAAGGGCAATTGGTTTACATGGTGTAATCAACAAAAACTGAAATCAATTCTATAATTGTCAAGTTTCTTGTTAGTTCAAACAATATTTTTCTTGACAAGCATTATCTTGTTAAAGTGTTGCCATCCTCTTTATTTGGTCATCTTGAAGTCATTGTGCATTTTTCTCTAAAAGAAGGTTTCATTTTTAATAAATCTTATTCTGATTATAATATGAATGAACTTTGCTTAATAGCCAAGCTTTCATGGAGATGATTTCATTCATTTTGGAGAGTGGTAGTTTATGTTCCTAATATTTATTTATCCCTAAGACCAATATATGGCATGCCCATTATATTATTTCCATGCTTTGACTACAATGCACACCAACCACCCAACTTAAACTCACATCAAACCAAGGTTGTGAGACTTGGGATTGATGAGAATTCAACGAGTTTGGGATATGGAAAAACTTGGAAACTCAGAAAAAATCATTTCAAAACTCTTCAAATAGAAACAACACTCATAATACAAAAAACTTTGTGCAGAAAAAATATTAATGACATTTCCATCATTAAAATCTATAAAACGATAGGTTTTCCATCAATTCATCTCATCAAATATGACAACAAAAAATCTGGCACTTAAAATTAGCCTCAGAAACTTAAACATAAATCAAATAGCTTGCATGGGACTATGACATCTTTGCAACAAATTCATTCTCGGTGGCGTTTTAGGTTGTTTGTGCCCCCCCTTTCATACTGTGGTTATAGTGTTTGCACTTGAGCTTCTTATCATCATTCGATTCAAGTTTGAAGGCATGTTCTCATGCTTGATCAAACCACCTTTTCAACTTAGGAGCCATGGTTAGTCAATATTCAATACAAAGAAGAGAAGAGTATACCACTGTAGGTTGATCCCTGAATTAAAAATGAAGAAGAAATCTCCAAAATCAATTTTGTTGAAAATTAGAATACTTTCTTCAAAATTGGAATGCAATTGAAACTAAAGATCTAACATGTAGATATCTTGTCTCTCCACCTCCTATTCGGTCTCCAGCCCACTAATACAAGTGTTCTCAAGACTCCAATTGAACCCCAAACAAGAATAACACAACCTGCTGAAAAAAGTTTCAGTGTTCACAGTCCAAATGAAAACTCAAATCAATGAAGATAAAATGACAAAATGAGTGAAATGCATCTTGTTTTTGGGTTATGTGCCTTTAGAGTTTCCTTTTATTTGTTCCTGCTCATATTTCTCCCTCCAAAAAACACATTTTGGCCTTTTCTCCAAGTCAATTCCACGTGGGATCCACCTTTGCTTAATGGGCGAGTTTTGTCAGGTTTCAACAAGTCTAACAAGTTTAAGTCGGGTTCAACAGGTTTTGGCAAGTTTCATTTATAGGAAAGTTTCACAACAAGTTTTCACTGGTTATTCATTTCAACGTTGACCCAACAAACTCACAGACCTTTGGCATGTCTCACAACATTGCTTTAAACCAAGGTTGTGAGACTCAGACTCAACAAAAACTCAGCTAGCTTGGGACTGGGCAAAACTTGATGGCTCAGCAAGACTTGACAAAACTCTAAATTGAAAATTAAAATAAAATTTAATTAAAAAAAACTCTCAAAATACAAGAAATTTTATGCAAAAAAAATAATATGACAATTTTTGTCCATAAATTTATAAAACAACAGTTTATCTATCAATTCATCTCATCAAATATGATAATATAAAATTTGGCACTTGAAATGTGTTCAAAAACTGAACCATAAATCAAAATTTCAAATAGCTTGGAATCCATCAAATAATAACAAGTTCAACAATTCAACTATTGTACTACATAAATCATGACATAATCATAAACTCAAAATATACAATGTCTCCAATATCGAGTATCATTTATTTTGTTTCCTTCATTTGATCTTGAAGCATGAGAGTGTGAATGTATTTTAGGTGATATCAAAGCATGAGATTGAAGGTATTATAGAAAACCCCACTAAAACAAGTTTCCTTGTTCACAGTCACACTATAGATTGAAACACAATCACTCAAGAATAAATGAGAAAATTATTTATATGCCTTTAGGGTTTCATTAGAGGAGTTCAAGGTCTTTTTTTTCCCTCCAAAACCATGTCTAAGCCCTTTCTCCAAGTGCTTTGCATGTGGGGTCCATGTTTACCTATTAGGGGTCAAAATCACGAGCTCTATGCAAGTTCTAGCAAGTTTCCACGGGTTCCAACAAGTTTCATGCGATTTTATAGTCTCTACAAGTTTTTTCCACTAACCTAAAGTGAGTAGCTTCAAATCCAAGGGACGAGAAAGAATCTAGATTACCTTTCTCTTAAACGCATCCTCACATTGGCCATACAATTGTGGCATGCAAAGAATAGCACACCAACCTCGTTTAGTTTTTTGAACTTTCAAAAGATCTTGACAATGTTTCTTGAATTTACTAGAACAACTTCAATAATTAGGATTCTTTATCAAGAGTATGATACTATATGACATAGTTATCATACCTAAATATGGTTCTCACATGATATCCATGACTTTCTTTTGCAGAGGTTTTTATGGAGACATGATATCTACCCTATAGCTTGTAGATGATGACATCCTCCTAGTCTCCTTACAAGAACAATGAAAAATGATTATTATTACATTTTTGGGCAAGGCTAGGCAATTTTAGTTCAACCTTGGTAAGACCATGTCATGATTTTCAACACCGCCAATGAAGCACTACTGAAATAACATTTCACTTTTGCCTTCAAAATATTTCAAGGCCAAGACTAAGTTTATGCCCAATAAATAAAGATTAGTCTTGTTAAAGGTTGTGCAATGTTTATGCATATAGGTAAGGATATATGTATACACGGGTATGAGCACATAAACAAACAAGTGCCATGAAATAGCCCTCCACTTTTTCACTTCTATTATATAGTCACTTGACAACAATTTAGGTAATAAAACATAGAATGCTTCATTATATTCACTTTATGTTAGATTTGGTGGATCTGAGGTACTTCTACATAGGCAGAACCCAACATGCGGAAGTGACCAAGCACATTTCTCCCTAGTGACTTTATAAAGAGATTTTATAAAGTTAAGTTGAGATTTTATTTTTTAATGTGTAAAAGTGAATTTAGGAGGTTGTCGATCACTTTAGTGACTTAAGTGACCTCAATGAATGATTAAGTTGTGACCGTTGATCTCATGAGGGCAATATTATATCTTGACCATCAATCTCATTGGGAGACCAAGTGTTAAAGGAGTTACACATTGGAAATTGCATTAAGGCAGCACTTGAGGGAGAGAGGGCACACACTTTGAGGAGAGCTTGAGCAAGAAGGTGAAGAGTCACTTTTCTCAAGAAAGAGATTGAGCTCATGGAGAAGTGAGAGTAACAGCAAGAGGAGGGAGCATTATCCAAGGGAAAGAGGGAGGTTCGTACAGCTAGAGGAGGGGAATGATTTCCAAGGAAGGAGAGGGTTCGTACAACTGAAGGAGGGCATGATTTTCAAGAGGCGAAGAGGGCATGTTTTTCCAGAAATTACAACATTAAATGTTGAGTTGACAATAGTGAAAAGGGAGGTCGTACATCACTATTTAGAGGTCGTACAATAACATAGAGGCACAAAAATCGAGGTAAGAGGATGGAAAAAATTTCTAAATGTTTGGATGTACGAAATTAGTGTAGAACAATATTGCTAATGTGCACAGATATCAAGATTTTATTTGTTGTTAAAAGGACTGTACATTGCATAAAATGGGGATAGTTTTGTGTGGTTTTTAGCACATAAATTGAGGAGGTTTGTTGGCACATTTTTCAAGAATTTTTGTTGTTGATTACTTGTTGTTGTAAACTCTAATATGAAATTTCTTTGAGCTCAATAAGAAAACTCTCCTTGAATAGGTTTTCCCAAGTTGGGGTTTTTCCAGGGGCATTGCCCATAAATTACTAGTGTTATATGGAGTGATTTCTTTGTTGTTCATTATTATTTCCGCTGCTATTTTAGTTTCATATCTCTGTCATATAGTATTTCTAATTTATTGTTGAAGCTTTATAGGAGGTTGAAATATGTTTATGACTTAGTATATATCTGAGCTAAAATTTCTACATGGTATCAGAACTGGTGCTCTGAGGTTCTGCAGATAAGAGAGTTGGCACTTGATTTGCAGTGCGTTTCAAAGGGGTTTCTCCTGAAAGAAGGGAAGGGAAGAAAGTAAATGAATATATGCAACATAATCCAAAGAATACTATGAATCATGAAGATATACAACATAACATGTTTTCTATAGGGAATCATGAACCTTTGAGTGAGATATGGGTATTGTTATAATATTTTGTGTATCAAAGATGGCTATGAAGGATTTAACCATGGTTGGGGGATAAATCCAAGGAATTAGGCCTTGAAAAAATATATTGGGTTAATAGGCCATGATTAAAGCCATGAACTACAACATGAGACATTTAAAGGGGATCTTTTGCATACGGGTTGGATGAAGTTTCCATTAGGATTTTTTGTGAAGTAGGGATTTATGTTGGGGCCTTGACCATGATTAGGTGATGAAAATAGGGTCCTTAATCAATAAAGTATGATCAAGGCCTTTAACTACAACATCATCCCTTTAAAGGGGATATTTTTCATATGAATGAGAAAGGGTTTCCATTAGGATTTTTTGTGTTGCCAGGATGGGTCTTCGGGCCCTGACCATGATTAGGGGATGAAAATAAGGTCCTTAATATATAAATGAGTGTAACTAGTCTTATGGTACATGGAATATTCTTCAAACAACTAAAAAATTTTTTTAGAAATTAACTTTGTCCTTGAGCGCGATATTGGTACTTTTAGGAGTCTTTACATAAAAGATATGGATCTCATAGATTTGGCTGTAAATGAAGCTTCTAGGTCCATAGTCCATGAAAAAGGACTCAACCCACCATACAAACTCAAATTATTGGCCTCTTGGTGGGATATAGGCATCATTAAGAGAATTTGCATACCAGGCATGGCTCTCAAGTCTTTGACCATGTTCAATGAAGGAAAACAAGGGTTGTATGATCTAAATTAGTATTTTAGGGATTATAATATTTAACATATGAATGGGATTTAGGAAATATTAGAAAAATTTAGATGCATTGGATGGATTTGGAGACTGTGACCATGGTCATGCGAGAAAATAAAGGGTCTTAAGATCTAAATGAAAATTTTAATGCTCATTAACCATGCACATGTCCTTGAACCACTACAAAGTTTCCTTCAAGGGGATATTTGGCCTCCAATTGGGATATGTGTGATGTTAGGTGGTTTCATGCACAAAGGATAGGTCTAGGGGTCATAACCATGACAAGGAGAGAAAATAAAGGGACTCGAGTCATATATAAATATTTTAAGGATATTGTCCATGAACATGGACTCAAATCACCACATAGGACCTCTAAAAAGGATCTTTGATCTCAAAATGGGATATGGGTGCCTATAGTAGTTTTTTCACACCAAGGATGGATCTTGGTGTCTTGACCATGGTAAAGTAGTGAAAATAAGAGACATATCAACTAAATGAATATTTGAGGGCTCATGGGATAAAATGGGGTCTTAAACCATTACATTCATCCTTCAAAGGGGATATTTAGCCACCAATTGGGATATATATGCAATTAGGAGAAATTTTTGACCAAGGATGGGATTTTTTATTAATTTATATAAAGCATGCCCTATATAAGATATCATTATCATTAGAGTGGTATGTGGATTCCATTAGAAGGTTTTATGCATTAGGGATGGGTACTAGAGCCTTGACCATGGTTGGGTCACAAGTCGAGGGAATTAGGACCTAAGTTAATATTCTTGATCTAATAGGCCATGATCAAGGCCTTAAACTACAACATAGTTCCTTTAAAGTGAATCTTTGTCATATAAGCAAGATATGGGTATAATAATGAGTTTTTTCATAGTAGGAATGGGTCTCAAGGACTTTACCATAACAAAGGGAGGAAAATAAGGGCCTTATTCCATAAATGGATTTGTAAGGCTCAATATCCATGAACATCACCTTCAACATAATCCCTTTAGAGGAAATATTTGGCCTCCAAGTTGAATATGTGTACCATTATGAAATATTTTTCACTAGGGACATGTGCATTAAGTAATTAGCCATGGTCAAGTAAGGAAAATAAGTCCCTTGGGTCATTTATGAATCCTTTAGGGATTAAGGGACATAATCAATGCCTTAAACCACATAACATGTTGTCTATACGGAATCATGAACCTTTGAGTGAGATATAGGTATTGTTATAATATTTTGTGTATCAAATATGGCTATGAAGGATTTAACCATGGTTGGGGGATAAATCCAAGGAATTAGGCCTTGAAAAAATATTATTAGGTTAATAGGCGATGTTTAAAGCCATGAACTACAACATGAGACATTTAAAGGGGATCTTTTGCATACGGGTTGGATGAAGTTTCCATTAGGATTTTTTCTGTAGTAGGGATTTATGTTGGGGCCTTGACCATGATTAGGTGATGAAAATAGGGTCCTTAATCCATAAAGTATGATCAATTCCTTTAACTACAACATCATCTCTTTAAAGGGGATATCTTTCATATGAATGAGAAAGGGTTTCCATTAGGAATTTTTGTGTAGCTGGGATGGGTCTTTGGGCCCTGACCATGATTAGGGGATGAAAATAAGGTCCTTAATCCATAAATGAGTGTAAATAGTCTTATGAGACATGGAATATTCTTCAAACAACTAAAAAAAAACTTTTAGAAATTAACTTTGTCGTGGAGGTGACCACCCTTCAAACGTGCATTTTTCAAAGACATTAAAAGGTTAAATGATTGAATAATAGCTAAACATCTATAACCACCCATATTGCTCGATTATGTCATCGCTCTATGATTTCAATGTTCAACTTGTTACATCCGCATTCTCAATCAAGGTATTTATCATGTTTATGCATGGAAACAATTCCTCTTTGTATCCCACCTCGTCGAATCACAAGACCTTAACATTGAAATCCTTGGGTTCCTATCCTTGGCTTATTTTTCTGCTCGCAATGATTTGTGGAAGGTTCAACATCATTGTACATATCATAGAGGAATGAATAAGTAGGCTTTGAGGCAATGTTGAGTAGCAACACCATGTCCATGACACAATGAAAAGACACAATGAGAAGAATTGTAATGCTCTTTTTCATTAAGTGTATAACAAAATTACATTCACAGATATATACAAG
>CBVK0100271696.1:0-14041 GCA_900067695.1 Picea abies
CCCGCTTCTTCACATTTTTCCCCCAAAGGGGCTTATCTTTCAGGAAAACATCCCTTGTACAAGAAATGGTTCTAACAAGAATAATTCATCAAATGAATAAAATAACCTCGCAACAACAAAGATGACTCTCCCATAAAATTGAAAGTAATTCTCAACAATCACATCATCCAATACCAACTTGCTTCTTGTAGAGTTAGATTCTTTACCCTCCAACTTGAACTCTATTGTATGTGGTTCTTTTTCTTTTGGTATGAATTCCTGTTTAGGAACATCTTTAACCTCTCTAAAGATAACAACTTGACTATAAACGATATTCTTAGTTACTGGGTTCCAAAGTTTATAGCCTTTTATGTCATCTTTATAACCAATAAAGACACACTTTTCAACTTTATTACCCAACTTACTCCTATTTTCCTTTGAAACATGTACATAAGCATCACAACCAAAAACTTTGAGATGTTCACAAGAGAGTTGTTTACCAGTCCATGCCTCCTGCAGAGTTTTTTCCACCAATTCCATGTGATCTATTTACCAGGTAACATGCAATACCCACTACCTTTGCCCATAATTCTTGTCCTAAATTGGCACCATTGAGCATGCTCCTTGCTTTTTCCATAAGCAATCTATTCATCCTTTCTGCAACTCTATTCTATTGAGGTGTGTATGGAGTATTCTTTTGCCTTTTATACCACACTTCTTACACAATTCTTCGAATTCATTCTCGCAAAACTCTCCACAATTATCTGTCCTCAACACCTTTATTTTCTTATGTACATGTTCCAAAGGAAAATAGGACTAAGTTGCATAATAAAGATGCAAAGTGTATATTTGTTGGTTATAAAGATGGTATAAAAAGATATAAAATTTGGAACTTAGTAACTAAGAAGACTATTTATAGTCGAGATGTTGTCTTTAGAGAGGTTAAAGATGTTCCTAAACGAGAATTCTTATCAAAGGAAAAAGAACCAAAGACAATATAGTTTGAGTTGGAGCGTGACGAATCTAACTCAATAGAAGGACATGAAGAAGAAGAAGAAGAAGAACCTCATAATCCATTATCAAGAAGACTGGTTCAAGAAAGAAGACAACCAGAAACGTGTACTCCACCTTATTTTCATTGTAGTTTTGCTTCATCTATTAGTGATGATGATCCTAGAATTGTTTGGGAGGTAGTGGATTCAGAAGATGGTAAACTCTAGGAGAGGTTCATGGTTGAAGGAATGGTGGCCTTGGATAAGAATGAGGCTTGGGATCTTGTTAAGTTGTCGACTGGAAGGAAGCTCGTTGGTAGAAAATTGGTGTCTAAGAAGAAGTTGAATGCAAAAGGTAAAGTGGAGAAGTATAAAGCTCGCTTAGTAGCAAAGGGATATTCCCAGATAGAGGGAATTGATTTTGGTAACATATTTTCTCTTGTTGCTAAATTAACTTCTATCATATTTCATTTCTCTGTTGCTACTACTTTTGATCTTGAAGTAGAACAAATTGACGTAAATACAACATTCCTACATGGGGGTCTTGAAGAAGAAATCTACATGAAACGACTAGAAGGTTTTGTAGTTAATGGAAAAAATAAAACTGGTTTGCAAGTTGAAAAGGTCCCTGTATGGGTTAAAACAATCTCCAAGGATGTGGTATCAAAATTTTGATACTTATATATTGGGACTGGGTTTCATGAGGAGAAAATTTGATCACTGTGTGTATTTCAAATTAGTTGGCGATCATTTTATTTATGTGGTTATGTGTGTTGATGGAATGTTACTAATTGGAAACAACAAGGAAATCATCACGGAGGTAAGAACTCAATTGTCTTCTAAATTTGATATGAAAGATATTGGCGCTGCAAATTTTATTTTGGGCATGAAAATTAAAAGAGATCGGGAAAACATGAAACTTTGGTTGAATAAGATGAAATATGTTGAGACAATAGTGTAGAGGTTTAATATGCATGGATGTAAATTGGTCAAGGTCCCTATTCTTGTAGGTGTAAAGTTATTTGTAGATCAACATCCAAAGACACAGGAAGAGGAAGAGTACATGTCTCGTGTTCCTTATGCTAGTGTTGTTGGCAATTTGATGTATGCAATGGTTTGTACTAGACCAAACATTGGACATTCACTGGGAGTTTTGAGTAGGTATATGTCAAAACTATGGAAGAAGCATTGGATAATTGTAAAGAGGGTTTTTAGATATTTGTATGACACTACAAATTATGGAATTTACTACCAAGGAAGACCTAGTGCAGATGGAGTGTTGGACATACATGGATTTTTTGATGTGGATTGGGATGGAGATTTGAATCAGAGAAGATCTACAAGTGGATATGAGTTTAACCTATTTGGAGGAGTAGTAAGTTAAATGAGTAAGAGACATAAAATCTATAGTTGCACTCTCAACTATAGAATTTGAATACACGACAACCATACATGCGAGTAAGGAAGTTTTATGGTTATAAAGATTGTGTTCACGTACTGGGTTTGTATAGCAAGATGTAAGTTTAGATTGTGATAGTTAGAGTGCAATCTTTTTGGCAAAGAACCTTGCTTATCATTCTAAGACAAAGCACATTGATGTTTAGTATCACTTTGTGAGAGGCATGGTTGAAGACAAGAAGGTGCTACTGATGAAGGTGGACACTTTGAATAATATTGTAGATTCATTGACAAAGTCTATAAGTATTGAGGAGTTTTCTTGGTGTAGAGGAGCAATGGGAATTGCTACCCTAATTGTTGATCATGTAATCCTCAAGCTCCATGTATGCAAAGAAAACAACAAGCGGGAGAATGTTGGGTATGTGTAATATGTTTTGCACAATTAGCGCTAAGAGTTGTACATTGTGTCAAGTATGTTGGAGGGGTCACAAGGGAATGGAGCCCCCAAAAACTTTTTTGGGCAATTTTTAGCCTATCGACCCATTGTAATATAATTCCAGTTAAGGAATCTAATCTGGGTTGATGGAGGTTTTGGATGTCGCAGAATCATATATATTGTGTTGTAAATTATGAAGTTAATACAATGAGAGTTAGAGGTGTGACTCTAAACATTTGTTGGTTTTCCCAGTCAAGGGATTCTAGGGTAAATTTTTGAGTACTGTGTATGAATGCTATTGTTTTCTGTCTATTTTATAAAGAATCTGTGTTTCCATTACTATACTGTAAAGGTTTAAAATCTACACTTCTTCTCCAAAATGGCCCCGAGGGCTTCTTCTCATTAAAATTTCAGAAATAGTTACAAAAGTTACAAAAAGTAAGAGCCCCTTCAAAGTGGTGCTCTTGTGAATATATAGTCAACGAGTTTCAACTGCTTCTTGTGACTTCTTAACTTCTCACTATCAATTAGAACTCTTGAACTTGCCTAATTTGTCTTTTCCTACTTTCTACATTATACATTACAATACTTTTTTAAATGTTACACAGGTCCCTCAACTTTGTCTTTGACATATGTAGTCTACACATCATGATAATTAAAAATTATAATTACTCTTCTGAAGAGTAGGTCTTCTAATGTAACCTCATATGTGGCTGCATCTCAGGATAGAGTGTCCATGTCATTTTTCAACATGAGTAAAAAGGAACTAAGAAAATTATTGTCTTTAGAGGGTATGAAAATATGTTCTTTTAGCATAACTTGGGTAATCCACTGAGCCATCCCCACATAGATTATCCTTGAATGCAAGTTTCCTTTGAGTTCTGTAATAACTTCCTATGTTGGCCTCGGTTGGCTTAGATCTCCAATCTTGGGTAACTCACACTTATCAACTAGCCTTTCTACTACTATGTGAATGCATTTGCAGAGGACCATTGAATTTAATATAACCTTCTCAAGTTCCTTCCCTCTTTTACGGAAATTTGCAAGGGCTGCATAACTCAACTTTTTTTCTTTTTTGGTTATCCTAGGAAGATATTATGGTGCATCCATATTTTCTTCTATCTATTTCTTCAAATTATCTAGGCTTATGTGAACTCCATCCAACTCTACATTCTTGGTCTTGACCTTCTCTGCCATTGCTAATAGTTGTGTTGACAAATCCTAGAAATATTTTAGGCTTATGTACAGTTGATTCACAATGGTTTTCAACTCTTCATTTTCTTTTGTGGTTGCTTCTATGAATTTGAAGATATTGGCCTTGTCTCCTTTATAGTATCTCACCTCTTCTTCTAGGGATAATACCT
The DNA here is from genome assembly GCA_900067695.1 of Picea abies. Taxonomy (NCBI): domain Eukaryota; kingdom Viridiplantae; phylum Streptophyta; class Pinopsida; order Pinales; family Pinaceae; genus Picea; species Picea abies. The sequence continues at coordinate 4,170 of CBVK0100271696.1, forward strand.
TGGCTTTGTATTCTTCAATCTCCTTGACTATATCCATGATATTGTACTCAGAGGCTTGTGTGAATGTCACTCCCTAAGACTGGCTACTTTTTCAACCTTGGATGGGGTTTGATCTAAAATATTGTTTTAAGGTCTTTAAGATAACATCATGAGGATAAATCCTTTTGCGTTTTTATAGAGGTGGTACTCCTCTTTCTTGATATATGGAAAATTATTCTTATGACCTTAGATGCATACAATAGAAAACCTTAACAAATATTCCAATAAAACTCCTATATACACATGCAAAAGCTATTATATATAGATGTACAAACTCTTATATACAATTGTACTTGTCAAGCACATCATATCATTCAAGAATAAGAAATAAATATGTCTACAAAGATTTGTATCTACAAGGTTTAGAGTCTTCTTTCAACAAATATTCTGCCTTCCTTTAAAAATAATTTGAATCTAGAATTAGCTATGACTTGTAAGATGGAAGAAAATTAAAATGGACAGGTCATCAAAGATATCTACAAGACTTCATAGATTCATAAATATAACAAGACACTTGAATAGTTCTTTGAGGAAAAAATTAATAATAATATCTCAAATGTAACAATTTAACAATATCTGAAATTAGAGGGTTGAAACAACCTCAACAAGATCTCAATGACAATTAGATAAATTGAATTAAACTAAATTAAACTGTATTTTCCTTTTTACAAGTAGGGATTTTTCTCCTTTGGACCTCAAATATCATGAGAAATGACTGGAAGAATCTAAAGAAAGTGCTGATTAGACTTGGATCTTCTTGTTTCTAAACACACATGAAAAATCATGGAAAGAATCAAGAAGAAAGAAAGACGAGGAAGAAAGTTAAGTAGGCTAATTCACAAAATCTTGGAAAGGAAAAACATGTTTCTTGCGAACTCTCCATTGCTGCAAAAACTCCTGACTGGCCCACCCTTTGAACATGTTTCTTTTCCTCTTTTATAATCTTCTCTTCATCTTCTTGAAACTACTTTTTACTTATGGTTTTATTTATCCCTTTATAAATGTGAACTTAGATACATGTGCCATCAATTGAGACCCACTTTAGAAGTTCAAAAATTCCATTTTAATAAGAAATTTTCCAAAAATAATTCGTCGCCAAGCTAGAAAATAGTCTCGACTATAATTAATTGTTAGGGCATTATAGTTATGATTCTAGCCATGGAAACCAATTCCAAAATGTTCTTCATGTCTCTCTATTTCCAACGAGCTTTGGTTTTCTCAATTTGGACATTGGGATCAAAAGTCATGGCCTCCGAAAGATAGAGACTCAACAATCGTTGATCTATGCACATGAATTATGAGCCCTTGATTTATTAATTTGCCCCATTTATCCCACATGCATTGGGGAATAGTTCTCACATCATGTTTACAAGCAAAATGGAATCCCAAATTATTTGTGTGTGAAGTAGAGAGAGCCATGGAACACTTCGTAGCTTGTGCATAGTGTAACTTTTGGTTGCTATGTCATCGCCCAGTCATCATGTGAAGTCATTGTTGAGTCACCTCTATTCAACCCATACCATCCAAGTGTCACCCAAGGGTAAGTCCACCTCATTTCCACGTGTCCCAATGTGATAGGTCCACCTCATTGTCATGCGTCACAATGTGATAGGAGGGGAAAGGGGGACGAAACTTAGGAATATAATGAATAATTCCATGAAACAATAATATCAAAAATTAGGATTACGGGTTGGGGGATATGGAAAAATCATGAAGTCAAAAAACAAACTAAGTATAAAACTCAGTGAAAGTTGGTAAAATGACTAGGTGTTGAGAATGTTGTGGGAATGCGGGTTAAGGGATTAGGTGATGTAGAAAAATCATAATATGGGATCATGCATCTATATTCAAAGGTCAAAAAAAGTAAAAACCAAGTGTAAGACTCAGTAAAAATGACTAAGTCGTGAGAGTGCAATTTGGTGATGTGGAAATGAAGGTGCAAATTGAGGGGGTGAAAATGTGGGTTGCAGGGTGGGGATGGAAGGTGGAGATGAGGGAAGGACTCTGGCATTTGCATTCATAAAAAATGACTAAGTATGGCAGATGGAAGGTGGATCCCACATCCACATTCATAAAACATGACTAAGTATGGAGGATAGGAGGTGGAGATGAGGGAAAGACTCCCGCATTCATATTAAAAAAATCACTAACTATGGAGATTATGGAGTAGAGAGTAAGGAAAAGAGAGGTGAGTAGAGAGAAAGGAAATGAGAGGAAAACATGACTAAGTATGGAGCAAGGATAGAATAAGGAAAATGACTAAGTATGGAGAGTGGAGAAAAAGGAAAATGGCTAAGTACAGGGTAGCAAAACGTGGGAGAAAATTGTCATATCTTGGACATATGACATCTATTTTTTATTTTGTAAAATGTTGGATGAAGTTGGCACTAGGGATATTCAGTGAAAAGATGAACATAAACAATTTATTTCTTTAAGTGTATTTTTCTTTTCTCCTCTTTTTGTTTCAAAGATAAACCATCCCTGTTGACCTTTCTTGAAGAAGAATTGTAATATTGAAACTGGTTCTGAATTCTTAAAACTTGTTGGGTCTTTATGATCAATAGGTAAAGGGTACTTGGCACTTTCCAAAATTGGAAAATTTTTGGGTCTCCGTTTGAAAGAGGCATAGGTTCATATATGCACCCTAGTCACCTAGTTGACTGGTGTTAGAAAAACACATCAACATCTAGCTCCAACTATGGGACAATGACCCCTATGGGTTGCTGAGGACCCATACCAAGATCAATGGCCTTATACATTGGGATATGGAGTCATCCCCAAACCATTATCTCGATACATCAAATTATTATTAGGCAAACTTTACTGAAAGAAAAAATTATATACATGAGAAAATAAAAATCTACCTATCCTAACCTACTTGGAAAGAAGGGCTACTTTCAAGTGTAAGTAGAATTCCAATGTAGCCATGTACATAACCAACTTATTTGATTATGCCCATCCCTGATTGAGAGTGTTAGTTCAATGGAAATGCTTTGAAGATATTCTCCCATCATACAATGCCCATGTTGCCATGGTGAGGTTGTAAGAATAAGTTGTTGTTCAACATATGTGGAGAACTATAGGGATATATTTTGTTGTTCACCAACAATCTCATTGTCTTCAATAATAAAATACACCACCCATGGAACCTCTTGTTGCAAATTCCCTTCTTTTTTTTGATGCTTGTAAGATCTCTTCTTCATTAAACTCCGCTTTAGAAGAGAAATCAATAGCTTGAAGGTTTAATGTAAAGTGATAACTTTTATCATCACTTTTGTTATAAAATACACCACCCATGGAACCTCTTGTTGCAAATTCCCTTCTTTTTTTTGATGCTTGTAAGATCTCTTCTTCATTAAACTCCGCTTTAGAAGAGAAATCAATAGCTTGAAGGTTTAATGTAAAGTGATAACTTTTATCATCACTTTTGTTCATCCAATGTAGACATTCCCCTTTCAACTTTATATAAACCAAGGATGGCACTTGAGAAACAATTGCAACATTTTCACCATGATCATATTGAATGAAATATTCATGTACATACAATGGAGGTTCTTCAAATCTATACTTAAACTCATAGCCAACATTATTCTTGGATGGAACATCTCAGAGGTCACAATTTATCTCCAATGGAGCATGTTGCAGATGTTATTCCTCTTGAATTGAGACATTTGGGTTCTCACTTCCATCTTTAGGAACATAATTTTAAGTAGAGAATTTTTCACATCTTTCATGATAATTCTCTTCTAAATCGTTTTCTCCATTGTATTGGAATGATATTGGAAAGTTCAAGAAATCAACACCACTTTCATGAATATTTTCTTGAATAACTTGAGCTCATTGTATCAACTCTTTCCAACTGCATTTTCTCTCTTGCTTCAATAAAAATCCCAAATTCACGGGCAAAGCATTTTCATAGCAGCTAAAAATGATGAAGTCAGTTGGAAAAGTTTCTCGATGAATCTCACGAAGGACTTTCATAAATATGAAAGTGAAATATTTGATCGCCTCTTCCTCATTCATCTGGATTTCAACCAACTTCAAGAAAATAGAATATGGATCTTTCCTCGAAAAATATTTCTCAACAAATAAATTTTGTAATATCTCCCAACAAGTGATGGTTCCAGACAACAATGAATAAATCTATTCACTAGCATTTCCTTTTAGATTTAATATAAGTAGTTGACATGCAACATCATCTCCAACCACGTTATAAATATTAGAAGCATATTCAAACTTAACCAAATGCTTCTCTTCATCCTTTGAAGTATTTCTGAAGAACATGGGAAACTTGTCCATGGAAATATTTGGTAAGGGATGGACTTCTCCTTGCAAATTGAGTGGACCTCTATGCAACCATTTCTTTCTTTGGATACCTTTTCCCTTTATTGCAACTTGAACAACTTTTGTTGGGATTTGTGGGGAAGGGAAAATATCATCACAACATGAAATAAACTCTTTGGTGGAGTCGCCATATATATATTCTTGTAATTCTAGAATCTTTTTGGTGCAGTCACCAGGGCATCTTTCTTCAAAATCCAAAATTTTAATAATGTAGTTGCCAGGGAATTCATTTTTCCAAATCTTGGATGGTTCTTTGGTTTTGCAAAAGTTGGCATAGATTATTTGTGCTTGGAACTCTAATAACATATCTTCAATTCCACCTTATGTTCCCTGAACAAGGTTTTCAAGAACCCAATTCATCTTAAATCATTTGGCTAGAAATCTGCAAGATATTTTTCCATGACTTGAACCAAACAACTTCTAGTTTTCCAATAATATCTTATCCTAAAAAACTGTTAGATTTCTTGAAAATGAATTGTTCCCCAATATGGTCGCCAAAAATGTTGATCTAAGAGACTGTTTTAAGGTCTTTAAGGTAACATCACGACGATAAATCCTCTTGCATTTTTATAGAGGTGGTACTCCTCTTTCTTGATATATGGAAGATTCTTCTTATGGCCTAAGATGAAATCAATAGAAAACCTTAACAAATATTCCAATAAAAATCCCATATACAGATGTAAAATCTCTTATATGCATATGTACAAACTCTTATATACATATGTACTTGTCAAGCACATCATATAATTTAAGAAGATGAAATAAATATGTCTACAAAGATTTGTATCTACAAGGTTTGGAGTCTTCTTTCAACATATATTTTTTCTTTAAAAATAATGTGAATCTAGAATTAGCTACGACTTTGCAAGATGAAATAAAAGTGAAATGGATAGGTCATCAAAGAACTCTACAAGACTCCCGCGTTGATATTAAAATGAGTTTGTAAAGCATCATATCCTTAAGAATCCATTGATACATCACCACACAAATTCATAAAAATAAGACGATACTTGAATAGTTCTTTGAGGGAGAAATTAATAATATCCCAAATGTAACAAGTTTAGCAATGTCTAAAACAAGAGGGCTGAAACAACCTCGACAATATCTTAATGACAATTAGATAAACTAAATTAAACTGTATTTGTATTTTTACAAGCATATATTTTTCTCCTCCATACCTAAAATATCACGAGAAATGACTGGAAGAATCTAGAGAAAGAGATGATCAAAATCAGATATTCCTGTTGCCAAACATGCATGGAAAATTTGATGGAAAAAATCAAGAATAAATAAATATGAGGAAGAAATCTAAGCAAGCTAATTCAAAAAATCTTGGAAAGGCAAAACTTGCTTCTTGCAAACTCTCCACCGCTGCAAAAATTCCTAACTGCCCCACCCTTTGAATATGCTTCTTTTCCTCTTTTATAATCTTCTCTTCATCTGTTTGAAACTGATTTTTAGTTAGTTTTTTATTTGTACCTTTGTAAATGTGAACTTATATATTTGTTCTATCAACCAAAACCCACTTTAGTAGCTCATAAATTTATTTTAATAGACAATTTTCCAAAAATAATTCTTCGTCAAGCTAGAAAATAGTCCTGACTGTAATTTAATTTTTTTATGAAATGATAGTTATGATTCCAGCTATGGAAACCAATTCCAAAGTGTTCTTCGTGTCTCTATCTTTCCAACGAGCTCTTGTTTTCTCATTTTTGATGTCGGGATCAAAATTTATGTCCTATGGAAGATAGAGACTCATCAACCATTGATCTATGCATGTGAATTATGAGCCCTTGATTTATTAATTCGCCCCATTTATCCTACATACACTGGGGAATAGTTCTCATATCATGTTTATAAGAAAAATGGAATCCCATATTATTTGTGTGTGAAGTAGAGAGATCCATGGAACCCTTCGTAGCTTGCACACAATGTAACTTTTAGCTACCATGTCATCGTCCAATCATCATGCCAAGTCATCTCTATCCAACCCATACCATCCAAGTGTCACCCAAGGGTAGGTCCACCTCACTTCCATGTGTCCTAATGTGATAGGAGGGGGAAGGGGGATGAAAATTAGGAATATAATGAATAATTCCACGAAATAATAATATTGAAAATTAGGATTGCGTAGAAGTAGTAAAAATGATTAAGTATGGAGACACTTGCGGTGCAGGAATGCGGTTTGTGGGGTTAGGTGATGTATAAAAATTATAATATGGGATCCCACATATGAATTCGAAAGTCAAAAAATAAAATAAGTGTGAGACTCAGTTAAAACTAAGTGTAAAACTCAATAAAAATGACTAAGTCACGAGGGTGCAATTTGGGTGATGTGGAAATGAAGGTGCAAATTGAGGATTGTGGAAATGTGGGTTGCAGGGTGGGGATGGAAGGTGGAGATGAGGGAAGGACTCCCACATCCACATTCATAAAAAATGACTAAGTATGGAGGATGGAAGGTGGAGATGAGGGAAGGAATCCTGCATTCCCATTCACAAAAAAATGACTAAGTATGGAGAGTATGGAGTAGAGAGTAAGGAAAAGAGAAGAGAGTAGAGAGTAAATAAAATACATGAAGGAAAATGATTAAGTATGGATCAAGGAGAGAGGAAGGAAAATGAGGAAAATTAATAAGTATGGAGAGTGGAGAATAAGGAAAATGGCTAAGTATGGGTTAGCAAAATGTGGGAGAAAATTGCCATATCTTAGGCATATGACCTCTGTTTTTTATTCTGTAAAATGTGGAACGAAGCTGACACATAGGAATATTCAGTTAGAACATGAAACTAATCAATTTATTTCTTTTAGTATCTTTTCTTTTCTCCTCTTTTTGTTTCAAAGAGAAACCATCCCTATCGGCCTTTTGTGAAGAAGAATTGTAATAATGAAACTAGTTCTGAATTCTTAAAACTTGTTGGGTCTTTATGATAAACAGGTGAAGGGTATTTGGCACATTCCAAATTTGAGAAATTTTTTGGTTTCCATTTGAAAGAGGTATAGGTTCAAATATGGACCTCATTCACCTCGGTGATGGGTGTTAGGAAAACACATCAATAGGGGTTAATGTTCCTAATACCAATTCTTTGAGAGGAAAGTGGCCTCCAATCAGTGTAGGACTAGTAGTGGTTTCAAACAACCTGGTGTCCATAGGACTAGTAGTGGTTTTAGACAACTCAATGTCCATAGGAGCAATATTTTGAGCGTCTTCTTGGGATTTCTTTTCTTTTTCTTCTTTCTTCGTCTTTACATTTGAACTTTTCTTCTCGTTCACTCATAAGTATCAGTTTCTCCTATTCTTCTTTCTCTTTTTTCTTTCTTTCTGCTTATGCTATTTGTTGAAGCCTTGGTGCATAATCTTCCTTTTCCAATATTTCTTTCTGTATTGTTGCTTTAGCTGCAACTTCTTCTTCAACTTTTTCTTTGGTTGTTGCTTCTTTTGTTGCCTTCTCTTTCTCAACCTTTTCTTTTGCAGTTGAGTTTTTCTTTGACTTTGAGCTACCTCTCATCATATAAACAAATTCAACATAATTATTGGCCCTTCTATATATTTCTTGATCCCTCCATGTCTCAGATTCATAGGGACATTTATACTTGCAAAGTTGATAGTGTTTTCTTACAACTTTCAAAGTATCATGTATATGGAATCTTTCTTCCTCAAAATGGAATGTTGTCAGACTGTCTACCTCAACATATGCCTCCTTTACATATTTGAAACTATAGGATCCCATGCAAAAAGGTAGTGGTGGCCATGGAAATTTCTTGTCTCTAAAGAGGGATACTCAAAGTCCATGCACAAGAATGTGGCATGCTACCTCCTGCGAGACCAATTTTTAGGCATAAAATTTGGAAATAAGTGAGGATGCTTGGTTGATTTGTAGACCCTGATATATGTCCCATATCTAACACATACCACTCTTTGATTTTACCGACACTTGCGATTCCTTCTCTGACATGCTTGGTGTTGGAGCACAAAATAATAATTGAAACAATGGAATAAAAAAGCGTTCATAGATCTTATGATAGTGCATGTGGTATTCATTCTCCCCCAAATCTTGGTGGTAGACGTGAAAAATGGAAGCTTCCCCGACACTACACATTTTGTTGCTGATATGGTCTCCTTGAGGGTGGTAGAGAGGATAACATCCCAGTTGAATGTTTGACCAATAGTTGTAATTGTATGTAGCAAAGGGATCCAAGATTATTTAAATTTCAGGGCATTGAATCCTCCATAAATCCTATAAGAAGGGACACAAAAAATCTATAAGGGGTCATGAGCATTTTGGTGGGATAAACCATGGATTTTCTTGATATGAAGTTTACCCTTATAATCCACTAGTTTTTCATTATTTCTCTACAATCCACATGACATTGCAGCATCCATTCTTCTGTAAGTTTAATATCCTCAATTAGAAGTTTATAACATGTATGCAGAAATGAGGTCTGGAATGGTGAGAGGGCCTTCCCTTCAGTATCTCTTACTATCCATTTGTGAACACCAATTCAATGAATGATCCACAAGATGGATTTTGTGCATGGTAACACATCAGAATATGCAACTATCTTATATAGGTGAAATTGTTTATGTTCTTGGTAGACACCCAAGTCTTTTTCATCATCTAGTAACTTACTATATTTTTCTTGTTGAAACATTCGAAAAATTTCTCCTCAGTGATACACCACATTGGTGTCCATCATGTAGATAGTGTCATTCTAGATGGGACCTAAGGTACTAGCTCTTGCTTCATCCTCTTCTCTATTTGAGCTGACTTAAATCGTGGTCTTTTTGCCACTTCTTCACTTGTAGGTGGCCATAGTTGTTCTTGCAACTCACCCATATCAACGACATAAGATATTAGCATAGTTAATATTCTCAAAGAATGAAAATTCTTGGATCAAAGGAATATTATTTAGGAGGAGATCTTATCTGTTGAGAATGGCCATTTCCAAATTGAGTTTTTCATGATGGAACCTTGATAAATGATTAGACAATTTCCTTTAAGGAATTCAACTAATGATTGGTGATTGAGATTCAGGGCATAGGTCCTTGAAATCTTGCAAGGGCACCATCCAGGAAGGTTGAAATAGGAATATGAAGAGAGGAGCATGAAGGGAGGGAGGTTGGGTAGTTATGCACTATTTTGAATATTCATGGCATGATATAAAGGTAGGATTCTCGAAGGCTTTTGATAGACCAAGAAATTTCTCCCTAATAAGAAAACTACCATTCAAAAAAAACGTGGGAGGAGAAAGAGAAACATTCACATACTCGAGTTGTCTTCGTTGACAAACCACATACTTTTTTTAGATCTTTTTCTAGATATATCTTCTAGTAACAAACTCTACGAGGAGATATATTATTTTATTCAATAAGGAAAATCCCCACAGTAAAGTAAAGGTGAGTAAAGAGGGGGTTTTGTAACACCCCCACGATGGGCGTGAATAAAAATAAAATTTTTATATTCTCGTTTTCGAGCCAAATCAACTCT
>CBVK0100271697.1:0-16231 GCA_900067695.1 Picea abies
TACGGATGGGCGGTTCACCCCCATCCCCTCATTAACTCTTGAGGAGCCTCACCACATACCAATCTAACGGGAAATTCATTCCAGGGTCAGAGAGTTGCTTTGGTCTTTGAGAAAGTAAAAACTAGTATGGTACTGGCTCGGTGGAATTTAACGCAACTATTCTAGGTCCCTTCCACCACCTTTTATTAGCCATCATGGTCTCTTTTAGCACATCTCCCTTTTAGCAGTCATGTAACACATATTCACAACATAATTTATATTTATCGACCTTTTATACAAAGGTCCATCAAAACAAATGTTCACACCTTCAAGTTTGCCATAGTTCCTGGCCAATATAGTTATATTTACACACTGGGAGAAACAAAGTGTTACAAGGTTTACCCAACACCATAGGCAAGAATGGAAATAGAGCTAGCTTAAACCTTTAGTTTTTGCCCCTTTAATTATTGTGGATGAAAGCAAGTGCTAGGGCCACATTTTCTAATTCCCACAACATAAAATATAAGGGTAAAGAAAGGGTTTATTTATTAATTAAGTTTATGTTTGAATGCCTCCCCCCACCTTTTTATTTTTCTTTCAAAATGAATTGAGAATTACGCTAAAATTTCGACTAAATTTGGGGCTTACATGTCCCGTGGTGATAGGGTCTTCAATGAGGTGGATCGTATGGTTGGAAGCATAACACATGTTCTCTAAGTTCTCTTGAGTGCGACGACGAGTGGGAGAATGAAATTGATATGGTGTAAAGGTTTATGGGGTTTATATAATTCAAAAGTGACATTTTCATGTATTAAAAAAAACTTTTAAAAAGGTCATCTGGGTCACATCAAATGCCGAATCATCATTTCGTGTGAAATTTATTTTTTTGTGATGCGATAAAGGATCTGTTGTGACGGAAAAATTTGTTGACGCGTGATATGTCATAAGTAAATTTTTTTGTGTGCGAGATAGGATCTATCGCAAGGAAGAAATTTGGTAATGTGTGAGATGTCACATGAACTTTTTGTGTGTGATGCATTACATCAGTTGGAGGATTGGATGTGCACAACGGTTGGGTTGAAGATGTATCATACGAAAATATTTTTCATGTCATATGTCACATGAAAATAAAGTTTGAGCATGCGACATGTTGTGTCACAAAAATTTACTACACGATATATCACACAACGGCAAAGCCATCCAAGGTGCGATCAAGGGCAAGGGATACAAATTTAACTTGGATTTTCTTTTGTCGCAAGGGAAATAGTTTGGGTGAAGTGCAAAGTGTCGCACAAAATGTTCGGGTGATATGTTGTAGTGACGAAACTTTTGAAAAAGCGACAGAAGGAAAAGGCAAAAGTTGGTTGGAAATTTCCTTTGTCACGACTAAGTAAAATTCATGCGAAACGTGTTGAATAGCATGAAGACAATTTCGTGCGAAACAAGTTGTGTCACAAGAAAATAATTTCCATGCGAAAAGCGCATAGAGGCAACTTCCGAGGAGATAAGGAAAAAAATTGTGAAAATCATTTCTGAAAAGGAATTTTGTGAGAAAGAAAGAGAAGTTGGCCAAATTAACACAAGGAAGTCAAAGTAAGTTTCAGAGGCATTCAAAATTGAAATAGAAGGCAAATAATGTACATACAAGAAAATGAAAGCAAGAATAAGAATAGGAGGGACCCAATACTGTTTTAGCTCTAAAATGTGTTGAAGTCTAAAATAGTAAGGGGGTGTTGTTGCTAGCACAATAGAACTCATGTTCGATTATGATTGGGATGATGATTCTCCCACCGAAAGATAATAGGGCTTACATAATCATTAGGCACCTACTCTTGGATGTCAATTTTGACCATTACTTATAAGTATAGTAGTTAAATTTAAATATATTTTTTTTTTAAACAATAAGAAAGATTAATTGCATAACAACTCATCGTTGTTTTATAATCCTCAACTCTTAATTTACTTGAATTATATTTTAATGTATATTATATATGATACAAACTATAATATAAAGTATATAATAGGTTTTTATCTATGAAAGATATAAATATAGTGAGCTCTCGAGTGATTTTTAATTGAGTCATTATTGATGGTAATACTAGTATATGTAAATCACACTTTGGGGAAGGTTAAGAAATAATCAAAATAATCAGGGTCATTTTCTTACAAATTTTTACTCTTTACTTAATTAAATTATATTTTAATGTATATGTATGTATGATATAAGCATAATATAGAGTATAAAACATGTTTTTTTTATAAAAAACGGTTTTATATTCAATATTTTATAGGAGAAAAAAAAAATTCTTCAATAAAATTTTGGGCATTCGGTACCACTCATAATAGGATTGGAACCCTCGATGAGAGGACCAACGTTTCCCCTAAACACTAGTAAACCAAAGCATGAGATCTATCGAGTTACCAAATAGTTAGTGATTCCTTTTCTCTTTAGCACTTTTTCATACAACATATTTACATAAACTCTTTACTTGGTGATATAAAAACTATTAAGTTTTCATTTGTTTTGTGAATCTTTATTTATTATTTCTTTCATTTTTATTCATGTTTTGGTGCTCATAACTCAATCAGTGTAATATACCTTCTTGGCATGAGGCTAAACTACAATAGGATGTTGTGTGAGAGTTGGTTGCATTAATTGGCATGAGGCTAAACTACAACAAGATGTTGTGTGAGAGTTGGTTTCATTAATTGACATGAGGCTAAACTACAACAGGATGTTGTTGATTATGTTGGAAGGATCTCTTGAGAAGATAGTAGGGTAAAAGGTAATTTAAAGGTTGAAATCACATTTTTCCTCTTAGAGTATAAGGTAAAATTGCTTCTAGTTGCTTAACTACAACTTGATTGATTTTGATAGTTAGGTATGAGTGACCATGATAATCTATCAGGTGTTGTAGTCTACCCAAATATGTCTCATTTCATAATGGTCATTCATGGTGAGATGGGTTTACATGATTTTATAATTACAGGGTTATGTTATCCTTGCATGTAGATTCAAAAGAGTTGAAGAAATTCTAACTTTTTCCTTAAACACACACACACACACAAACACAAAACTTGATTAGCGTAATATACTTAAATTGTATGCCAAAGGTGTTTTTCTAGGGGATTGTGTCCCTCAAAACCATTTTTCACTCAAAACTTGTCAACCAATACCACTTATGGCTCATGTTCTTTTCCACCAATCAACTCAATGAATCATTATTTGTCATGTAATCAATCATTCACTTGTCGTACTCCATCTATCCTAGTGCCACATACCCAACACTATAATAACCCCCCTCTACCAATCTTGTAAATGTTAATGTGGAAGAGTCTTGTTTCCATGTACTTGTTTTGCAAATGTTAAAAAATAGAGACTTGAAGGACATGGAATAATGGGAATTTGATGGTTTAAGATCTATAAACTATAGTGGATATTCTATTGGAACAATTTGTCACAGTAAATCTTACAAGTTTTCTGCAAAACATCTCTATTATCTAGTGCTTACTTATTATTACAAATTAATATTAAAAGTGTCACACTCAAATCATTGGAATACATTGAGAATGCTATAAAAGGAGCTAAGACAATACACACCACACCATCCACACAATGAATAAAATATATACTTTTGAAAACACAACATGGGAAAAACCGGCTTGAAGGTAACGACTATGCCTTGCTCTTTTTTTTCTCATGTGTTAAGTGCAAATATAAAGAAAGATGAACTCACTATGGAGTTGTGATAGGAATTATACCCTGTATGGGTATTATATGGTCTTCTACTTCCTTTATTATACCGACAATAAACCACTTCTTTGCTCTACTCAACTACGAAATATTGAACCAATACAACAAGAATGGAACCCTTTCCTTTCCTAATGGTCTAATATTTAACATGTCCTCATAGTCATCTAGGGTTTTGCATGCCTCAATTCTTGTTTAGGGTTTTGGACTCTTTGTAATCTTCTTGAAAGCATATAATATGTGACTAGCTCCACATGTAATCCATAGTGGATCATTTTATAATTTTCCATTTATCTTAGTACGTTTTGGGTGGAAAAATTGGAGGAATTGACTTACAGGGCCCATTTTAGTAGCAGGTCCCAGTTTGGAGATTTGGGGTCTGAAACCTTCTAGAGCCATTTTGAGGCATCAAACGATACTTTTTAGGGTTGTTAAGTGGTTGAGATTTGAAAATAGAATCCCATACAAAATATCCAATAAAAATATAGAATAAATCCACCTTTATTAATATGAAACCCTTAAGATATGGAAACATCTTACATTTGATCCTTTTATGGAAGGAATCCACTCCTATTCACTTACCTCTTCGAGGGGGCAACCTCCCAATGAGCTATGCTCCAAATTCAATACTATTCAACCATACTCCATTACATTGCTTACACCTCTTTATATAATACTACTTACCACCTATGAACATTCTAGAGAAGGGACCTTCTAGTAAGACTTCTCACCTTTATTTTGTTCACACTATTACATGGGCCTTTTACTTGAAATGGTCTCCATACATAACAATACATAACCATATTATTATCCCCATTGGGTACCTCCCTAGGTACCCCATATTACCCCCCTAGATACACTACATTCTACCCCCTTTAAAAAAGCGTTGCCCTCAATGCTTGTTGTGAGGAAGTACAACCATATACTAGGGTCCCATGGATAAGTGTGGACCATAATGTTGAAGTAGGCTAGAAAACCAAGGTCCTATGTACAAGTGATAGCCAATATGTTGAAGTAGTCCAAGCTCATTGTAAACCTAGGTCCCATGTCCAAGTGCTCATGTGAACTCCCCTATGAAGATATTGAGACTCAATAGCCAACTGAAAATGGTGCTCCAAATATCTACAGTAGTCATGTGGATCCAAATATGTAGATTCATCCATATCCAAAATATTATCCACATAACACACTAGTAAGGGAGAGTGATCAAACTGAAAAATAGTATTCATAGAACGCACTTGAATTCTCTCCATGATGTTCTCTACATAAGGTGGATTATAGTAATCAAATAGAAGATGAAAATAGTCATCATCCCATAAATGACTACTATCGATATACCAATCATCACAATTAGCCTCGAAATCATACCAAGCATATCTTTCTTGATTATATTATTTTGTGAGGTAAGGGTATATGGGCCCCATAATATAGCTCTCCTACCATTTAGCTATGGTTTCTTGAATATCTCGAATGTCTGTTTTTATGCGCATGAGGGTTTGAATATGTCGGAGAGCGATGTTTATGCCCATGAGGATTTGAGAGCGGAGTTTTTTAGAGGCCATTGGAAGCACCACCGATAATATAAATATATGAAAACCCTCTATCCAATGGCATTGATTTGGCAACAATCTGAGTACCATATCAAAATTTATGAGCTACGCAGTCTTGCGGTCGTCATAAAAAACCCTAAAAATTATTGATTTTAAATCAATGATATCTTCACTTTTGGAGCTTTGATTCAAACAATTTTTTTTGATTGGTTGATTTTGTAAGAGGAACTCAGATATACAATTGGTTTGGGAAAATTATGCACCAAATGCTACATAAACTTGCAAATTGCAAAATCAAAATCGAAAAAACCCTGAAAAAGTGTTGATTTTAAATCAACGATATCTTGACCTCTTGAACTTCGATTCTGATGATTTTTTTTGTTTTTTGTTTTTTTAAATCAATTGTTTGTATAAGATGAAATTAGATCTACAACTAGTTTCTTCAAATTCTACTTATAAATCTATAGGAATTGGTTTGAGTGTTGTGGCCCTCTTTTTTTTTTAAACCTGTAAAATAGAAAAAAAAATTGCCCCTTTTCTTGGTGGAAGAAAGTGATCTTATACCAATTGTTAAGTTCATGAGATCTAAAAATAGAATCCCATACAAAATATCTAAGAACGATATAGAATAAATCCACCTTTATTAATATCAAACCCTTAAGGTAGGGCAACACCTTACATTTGATCCTTTTATGGAATGAATCCACTCTTTTTCACTTGCCTCTTCGAGGGGGAAACCTCTTAATGAGCTACACTCCAAAAACAATACTCTTCAACCATGCTCCATTACATTGCTTACACCTCTTTATATAATACTACCCACCACCTATGAACGTTCTAGAGAAGGAATCTTCTAGTAGGTGGAACCTTCCAGTAAGCCTTCTTACCTTTATTGTGTTCACACTATTACATGGGCCTTATTTGTTATAAATGGCCTCCATACATAACAATACATAACCATATTATTATTCCCTATGGTTACCTCCCTAGGTACCCCATATTACTCCCCTAAATACACTACAGGGGTTAAAATTTTATGAGGATAGCTCTGAGCCCCTCGATGTTGTTCTACACACAAAGAGATTTCCAACTATGAAAAAATCACCTCAATTAGAGCTCGTATTCAAAATTTTTGCCTCTCATAAGTTGACCTAGCTTGTTGACCATCATGGTACCAAGTGGATGCCAGGTTAGCCCCCATTATTCACACATGTGAGGACAGTCACGTGTGGAATTTAAAGAATATTCTAGAAGGTCCAAAACCTTAACACTAATTGAGGTTTGAGGATGCAAAAACACTAACCTTAAATGACTATCAAACTATGTTAAATATTGATCTACTGGGAAGAGAGGGAGTTCCATTCTTTTAGCATTATACATGTTATATAGTTGATTAGATCATATAGGAGTGGGATTTGGGAGTACAATAGAGGAGGAGGAATATTTTGTAGTAGCCATTTAGGCCACAATGTCAAAGGAAACTCCATAGTGAGTGCCCCTTTTGTTGTATTTGCATTTCGTAACTGAAGAAAAGAGATCAGAGCATAGGCCTCACCTTCCAGTTGGGTTTTATCCCATATCAAGTTTCTCAGGTCACATCTTGTGTTCAATTGTGTGATCAATTTGTTTATTTGCTTGTTCTTTCATCTTCAAATTTTATTTATTTCCATAAATGTGAGCATTAATCTAGTAACAATAAATCTAGGATCTAGGGAAATAAATTGAATAGTAAAATATTTTAGAATATTAAAAGATCTATTGTGATGAACTATTCCAGTGGAATATCCACAACAATTTACAGATAAACATGTGTGAGTAATGGGAGCTAGCGTGGCATTCACTCTGTACTATGGTGGTCAAATAGGTCAATTTGTGGGAAGCATAACTTCCTCATATTGACTCTTATTGAGGTGAGATTTATGTTGTTGGGAAGCTCTCAACTTGTAAACTAGCATCGGAGGGTTGGGAACTTTGTTCATGAATTTTTGACCCAAATATGTCATTTAATGCCCCAAACAAGCTCTAGAAGTTTTATGATCCCAAATAATCAAAATAGGATTTGCCCCTAAAATGGGCCCTCGAGTCAATAACTCTAATTTGTCCACTCATAAAGTACAAAAATAGACAATAAATTATATAGTGTTTCATTTTGGATCATACCTCCTCATTTTGGGAGGCTTTTAGTCCCCAAAATATTTCACTAAAGGAGGTGAGGAAATTTTTCCTCTACCTTCTCTATGGAGTACCATTTGGCCTTGCCTCAAAGTTTCCCTTTCAACCCAACCTACCAGAGTTCTAACCGCCCTCATTTAGTTGTTCTATACTTCTTCTACAAAATTATATCCTCTGTTAACTTTTCCTAAGCTTTTGGTGCTAAGTCCTATACGATAGGTAAGACTTGCCCATGATTTTCCTAGTTTAAGAAGGAAGGCTCATGGAGTTTCAAATTTTCCACACACTACTAAGTAAATGCACATATATGGAGGTGGATTGATTTTGTAGGCATTATCACCTACTTGCTCCAACACTTCAAAGGGACCATACCACAAATCCTTGACCTTCTTACTAGGACAACACAACCTTTATTTGTTTAGATGTAAGTATAAACAACCTATTACCTTGAGTTCCTTCTCAATTTTGTACTAGTCATGCTCACCCTTGTACTTTTCCTATGACTTTTTCAATGTTTCTTATGCTTGCAGATGGATTTGCCTAATCTTGTCGATGGATATTTCATCCTTGAATACGTCTCTTGTGGTGTCTTCCCTCACTCCTCCTTGTTGCCCATATACAACATCTAAAGGAAAAGGTGGTAAATATCCAAATAAAGTTTTAATAGGGGAATTACTAGTGGAAGTGTGGACTATCCCTTCAATTGTTATTATACTCACCTGTCATGGCAAGGGTTTAAGACTTCTTTCTTTAAGACATATTTTGGATCTTGCAATTTCCCACAAAAACCCTAAATAAAATGGTTTTGATAGCAATATGGTCTATAACCTACTGTGGATATTCTAGTGGAACAATTCATCACAACAAATCTTACAAGTTTTCTATAAAATATCTATTATGCAATTTTTACTTATTATTATAACTTAATATTATACACATAACACTTAAATTATCCCCAAGGGTTAGTTCAATGGTTTTGAGCCAGACGTGAAGTTATCTCGAGTGAACTCGGAGGTCACGGGTTCAAATCTCTTATTCCCCCTTGGGGTTAGGCCCCATAATCAAGGCCGACAGTTTACCCCATTTACCATCCATGAAGTGGGGAAGTACTCGGGGGTTTCCCGTGAGGTATTCCATCAAAAAAAGAAAGAAACATAACAATTAAATTATTGAAATAAACTGAGATTGTTATAAAAGGAGCTAAAATAATAAACACCACATTATTTTCATAATGAACATAGGATATATCGTGGGAAACCCAATATGAAAAAACCCAGCCAAAAATTGGGGACTATGCCTTGCTCTTTTCTTCTTAGTTATAAAATGAAAATACAAAGAAAGATGAACTCACTACGGAGTTGTCATGGACACTTGACCTGAATGGCTACTACATGGTCTTATACTTCCTTTGTTATACTCACAATATCCTAGTCCCTTGCTCAATTTAACTATGGAACAATAAATTAGTACAACAAGAATTGAACCCCTTCCTTTCCCCGTGGCCTAATATTTAACATGTCCCTATAACCACCTATGGTTAGAGTTAGGGATTTTTCATGCCTCAACTCCTCATTATGGTTAGGGTTTTGTACCCTCTAGAATCTTCTTGAAAGTCCACATGTCACTAACTCCACATGTGTGAGTAAAAAGAAATGCACACAAAAATCCACTCAATACTATGGTGGTAAGAAACATAGGGCAATTTGTGGGGTGCATAATTTCCTCATACAAGCTTTGATTGAGGTGATAGTTGTGTCATTGGAAAGCTCTCAACATGTTGAATAACATCGAAGGGTTTGAAACTTTGGTTGCAAAGATTTGACTCCAAAATAGTCATTTAATGCCCCAAACGAGCTATGGAAGTTCTATGACCCCAAATCACCAAAGTAGGAAGTAACTCTAAAATAGGCCCTACAAGTCGATAGCTCCATTTTTTCCACTTATAAAGTACCAAAATAGATGACAAATTATACATTGATTCGAATCAATTTACAAGTTGAGATTTGATGGCAGGGTTTCATGACCTAAGGGGGAATGAGGGTTGTTGGGTGAGGTTGTGGGAAGATCTAGTATGGATGTGTATCATGTGCTAGTATATTTCCCATAGTGGCATCCTTATTGTCATTCATATAATGATGCTCACAAGTTGTATGTGTGAATTGAATAAATGGGTGGGGTTGCACATGTTTACATTTCATGTAGTTTGTGGCGCGAAAGAATATAATTATTTTTAGGTTCCATTGAGTTTAACCATATGAATTTTTAGATATCTGCATTCACAAAGAATACTCATTTTTACTATCCCTGATGTTTCATTAATATAAAACCCATTGAGGTATGATTCTCTTTCATAAGTATTCATAAAGTGTGAAGTTGTGGTTTGCGTGGTCATCAAAGGAACAACATATTCTACTCTTAAGTTCATGCAAGACAATGAATTTATGGTGTAGACTGAGTGTGTAAGAAAAACAATGGATACTTCTTCATAGTTCATAGGTATACATTCTCTCCAATTTCTCCAATATTTTTTCTAGCATGATTGAATGCCTAGGAAATTATGCTCACAATGATATTGAAGAGACGTTGCCCTATGGAGGGGAAGTGTTTTTGCAATGGGAATTGAATTCCTTGTAAGTCACAACACAATGTATGATATCAGAAGAGTTGGCAAGTGAATTACCTCATATTTTATAGTTTGTTGACAAAGCATAATGATTGATAGAAAGTATGATATCACAATGTACATTTTTAACTTGGAGGTATGCATAGCCATCACACATCCTTCTAACAGTTTTGACCTTATAACCATGCAAAAAATGTCATGGAGTGCAAGACAAAAGGTCAAGTTTGACTTGGATAGATTGACACTACTCGGTTTGGTATCATTTTACTTACCACTCCACCTTGTTGTAGTGATGCATAGTAATGATGAAAAGAAACAAATTTCGCTGAATAATTATGGTGGTTCTTTGATTGGTACACAAAATTGATGATGATTTAATAATTTAATAGATTCAAAACACCTTGCATGGTGGAACCCATTGCTTGATATTTGCATGCATTATGTTGGTAACCAAAGATATAAGGAAGATAACACAACTCCATAAAAATGTATTTTAATAAACTATAAATTTATGATGAATCTCTTTTAAGTGATGGCTCATATGATGCCAATAACTAAAGATAACATAAAGAGAAGCCACAACTCCATTTTGATATTTTAATAGTTCTTATTGTATAAAGTTTGTCAAGTCTCTAAATCTATGATGTAAGCGGTATTTTAATAATTCTTATTGTATAAAGTTTGTCAATTTTCTATGATGTAAGGCTTTAAAAAATGACTTGTATCATGTCAATAACTAAAAATTAAAAATATAAAAAAGATGATACACATACATACAGAGAAACCATGGATTAATAATTAAAAAATAAATCCATTTTTACCCACCCCAAACAAAGGGAAATTCAATCTCTTCAAAAAGTGAAAATGATGTCTCCTAAACAAAATCTCTTTAAAGAAGAACGAGAATCTAACATCCACCACACCCTAGAAATTTAAAGAATGAGAATCTAACATCCACCACTCCCTATTGATTCTTTATGGGAAAAAAACAATTTACAAAGCTTAATGGTGGTGTTTATAGTTGCACTGCGTTTGTTCAATGGGTTAGTTATCACGATGCTTGTGGGAAGTTGGAAGTTGTTTTGATGCTTTACGAATAACTAACTTAGATGGGAAATATTAGGGAACCAACCATGTGCAATTACAATTTGATTTATTGTTTTCTCATCATTATAAAAAACACCTTGAAATAACAGATGGATGGTGAAGATTTGATAATAGATGGTGTTTCCATCGATTCTCTAAAACTATTTCACTTACATAGGATTAAATATAGTTTATATAAACCTCATAATGATAGGTGAAAATTATGATAGGTGAAAACTTAACTTTGATTAATGTTCACTATTCACTTTTTGGAGATTCCACCATGTTAGACCTTTCATGGTGGCTTATGGCCCAGAATGCATACTTCAACATATATGATGGTTCAAGCATGCAAAATATGCACGCACCACTATGGATCTATATTTCAAATTTAAAAAAGCACACAAATGAGATAAGCCACCACATGAAATGTTACATTTCATCGATTTTTAAGTCCCAAAAATTGTGCACATAATTCCTTGAAAAAAACCTTCGTTAAAACTACATAATTCCTTGAGAAGAACCTTCGTTATAACTACATGCGTTTTCACAAAACCACGTGGCATCCACAACATTGCTAATTTGAATATATATGGACCACTTATAGAACAACATATTATAATCTGGTCCACCATCCCCAAAAATGCTCCTCTTTGTTCGAAATAAGGTATATTCACAAAGGCCAAACACCTTGAGATAAATGCTCACACACATATTAAAGATTGAGACATTGAGTACATGGTTAAGGGAAACAATGCACATCACTTAGGCAATTCATTAATGTATAAAAATATGTTACAATATGATTTTTCAATTCAATCAATATTAATACTAAATGACTATTTATGCTCTTTAAGCAAAGATCATGAACCAATCAAGTGTTAAGTCACTTATCAAGTGTTGTTAATATTGATGAGATGCTTGAGTTGTTAAATGACTCATGTGTAAGACATGATTGTGATTGTTGCATTAGTAAAATACAAAAACACACCAAAAGTATACTTTAACCTAAAACCACATTAGACCAAGTTGAATTTAACCTAGCTATTAGTGTCAAAATATCCTAACATCCCCCATTAAGAACAACTTAGGATATAGTTGAAGGATTTACAAAAGTGGCAAAAGGAGAAAGAGGGATGCATTAGAGCCTATCCCACCTAATGCCAACTTCTTGAACTCTTAACATAAACTGAAGCTTTAAGAATTTGGCTTTTGTGAGGGGATTCATGGAAACATTAGCAACTTGTTCATATGTATGACAATAGAGCACTTCAATCCTAGTGAGCTCTTGAAGAAGCATTCAAATGTGTGACACTAAATCACTTCAAGCCTATTGAGCTCCTGAAGAAGCATTCAAATGAAGTGCATGTTGTATTGGTATTTTTGTTGCAATGGTGAGAAAAATGCATCTATTAGTAGGTTGCTAAGCTAATAACAAACACATTTGAGAGTGTGGATTTGACACAAGAGTAAACACAACAACCCATAAGCAAGAAGTGAGCATAAGCAACATTAAATTATGAATTAAACAATAGAACACCATTCAAATTGTAGATATTTGTGGGGAGGGGGAAGCAACAATACTCATATCATTATCCAATGGAAAGGAAAAAATGTAAAATATCACTTTGATGAGAGTGTATGGCAACAAATGGACTCCAAATGTTTCTTCAAGAGAGTCTTTTTCCTCCTTGAATGCTCACTTTCTAACTCTAGCGAATGTGGATAGCATGTCCCTTTGGTGAAAGACAAACAAGAAAGCAAGAGGGAAAGAAAGGAAGAAATGAGGGAGTAAGAGAAGTGGTCTCCAAGCTCATTCTTCATCATAACTCTACAATCAATTATTCTTCCATAATGCAGTCTTGTGTCTCCCTTTTATAAGAAAAAAATTGAACTCTTTAAGAACTAGTTCATATGTGAACACCCTTTCTGTTGGGTATGTGTTATATCTTTGCACGACTAAATTTAGTCTCTGCTACGTTGTGCCAGGCATGCAATGCCCCTGAGAATTTTTTTACCTTGGGAAACATGTCGCATTTTTGCCTCATTTTTCTTGTCACCTTGATTTACGTGTCCATTGTTGGGCAGTTTTTCGGCACATGGTTTTCGCCGATGGTTTTCTATTTCCGGTTAAGGAATTAGGGTTGTTGACTAATCCAGGTCATTGGGTTAGGGTTTTGAATGTCGTTGGCTCCCATATGTATATTGTATTGTAAACAATGTATTACTATGAATGAATATAGAATATGTTGGTTTTCCCAGTTTGGGTTTCCAGTGGAAAAATCTCTGTGTAATGTGTGTATTTGCCATTGTATCTTTTCCGTTCTTTTATTGAAAATATTTTTGCAGTAAAATATTGTACAAGGTTAAAATCTACACTTTCTCCATGAGCTAGATTCCACTTGTTAGATGAACATTTAAGGTAATATAATGAATGGATTAGACACGGAGATCCTTCCTCTTTGACCTGTACTCAACTTTAGGCTGATTAGTAAGCCTATGCGTAATTAATGCACCGTGAAAAACTAAATTTTCTGGTTTCACAAGGGTTTGTGGTTCTCAAGAGATTTTATGTGTGACACATGTAAGTGATATGTGGGCAAGCTGCATAAATCTAAAAGTAGTTGGTTGAGAGTTTAACTTTGCTCGATGAGGGACAACTAACCATGGATTGATATCATGTACTGCATTATGTAAGTTATAGATTTTCTGGTGACATTCCCCGGTACAAACACTCAATTGTCACAGGTGAGTGAAATTGAGGTGATAACCGTTGCCCCCTGATTTGTGAGGTTAGGAGCATCTCGTATAGCCAAAATGTATCATGTGTTTCTTTCCCAAATGCTTATGTGTAGACAATTCTAGAGTGAGAGAGTAAGATGACCAAGGAGGGAGGACTTCCCAAGACGAAGTCATGAAGGTCACCTACATGATATAAAGGATGAAGTGATAGATACACATATAATCTCTTTTTAAATGAGGCAAACATTCCCCATGCTCATGAAAATGTCAAAGAAAGTTACAATATGAGAGATGGCTATTTGAGGCTAGAGTTTAACACTACGTTTTTGCATGTACAAAGATAACTTCAGTTAGTGTGAAAGAATGTTGTTAACTAAATATTTTGTGAAGTGACAATGGTGCCTAGGGGGGCAAATAACTACAAACAAAGTTTGTCCAAGACAATACACAGTCTAAGCATGTAGTGAGTCACCTGAAGGGTAGTTCCCGCTTTGAAAGTTTGAGATAATATTGAATGAGAGCCACAAATGTTCAATATCTTCAACTGGATTAGGAACATTGCAACGACCAATGTGTATGAGCCTCCCTAATGCGATAATGAGATGATGCTCAACATGGGAGGAACGATCAAGTCAAAGAGAAATGATGACTTTCTTTTCTTGAACCAAGGTTAACTATCAATGATTTGAATGGGGACCAAGGAACTAAAATCCTCTAAACTAACCCCCCATAATAGATGATCTAATGTAGATGGGGGGAAGTTAATTGGAAATAGGGATTAAGAAACCTCTATAAACCAACATGAGGTAAAGGAACAACCAAGTAACTAATGTAATGAATTGATATTTTGATAAATGTGGACAAGTTTACCAATGAGTAGGAGACTCAGGATTTCAATTGAATGGAGCATAAATGATGACTGGCTTGGACATCGACCATAAACCAAACTGATCAAACCCAATTAGGTGTTGAGTTGTAAAGACTTGAAGAATGAATTATGTAGAAGTGGTATTGGAGGCCACGTGGACAAAGGAAAACTTAGGGCAAAAGGAGACTCATGGATCAGAATGGCTAGGCCAATAGATGGTAGGTGTAAATCTCAGGAACCCCAACAATGAAGTTGACTGGACATGGTGAGTGAGATACAATCGATCAATATATTCTATGAAGAATGGGTGACTTAGTAGAGATGCTCCAATCAAGGGTGACAAGGACTATTTCCATACAAAGGGATAACTTCTCAAGATGAAACAAGCTAAGCATTGATGCTTTCCCCATTTTTTTTCTCTTGAACATTTTGTTCATGTTTTTGTATTTTTATTTCACCAAGAATAAAAGAATATGAATGTCTCTTACAAAGAATAAAAGAATATGGACACATTAAGAGCAAGAAGATGAGTTCCCCAAGAATGCAACTAAGAAGTTCTAACCTACATGTGTGGAAAGAATGATGACAAATGGAAACAACTAGGGGCAAGGTCCCATGAATGGTTCTCTTTGATAGGATAATGAATGATGGTGGAAAATGAAGATGGTCTATGGGTCATGGATGAGACAAGAGGCCAATGGAATGAGGTGAAGCATTAGCATAATAAACCATAAAGAACATGAAATGCTCAAGAGTCTAGGAGAGTGGTCCAACAAACTGATAAGAGGGAAGCATGAGGCTTTCTTTGAGATGCAACTACATGGAATTCCAATCCAAACTAAGGAACAAGTGATTGGGTGCCAACATGAAATGGGGGGCTAAACCCGGGAAACCTATGGAAGTGGAGTACTATTATTTTGCAAGAGTTTGAGCAATTTGAATATGCGAGGCTACTTGTTGAGGTGGGAGGGAAGCCTAAAGGCATATTCAAGGGGACCAAAAAAGGAAAACACATCATAAGTAGAGGGGATATGATGTATAAATGCTAGTTTGAAGAAGTATACCTAAAGAGGTTGGCAATGGGCCTTGGTTGAAATTGTAGGAAATGGATCCTAGATGATACACTTGCACACATAAAATAGATACCATGGCATCAAAGTACTCATGAAAGCAAATCCAAAGTTACAAATGGTTGAAAAAACGAGGTTTATGAGCTCTCATACTAATAAAATGAAAATGGTGGGAAAATGGCTCCTAGGTGAAGTAGGTGAAGTACCAATGCTCAAGAAATAGAGCCGACACCATGAAATATCTCGAGAAAATGAATCAAGCAATGTGTGTAGTGAAAAAATGGAGCTATTGAGCTCCCATATGGGCCAAAATAAATTTAGGGTCAACCCTATAAATGGGGTTGGGCATGCAAATCAAGAATCATTTGTGCATTTACAAGTTTGTGAGGT
>CBVK0100271719.1:0-14618 GCA_900067695.1 Picea abies
ATCTATATAGATTTGTTTATCAGCATTGACAGTTTGTGGATTTTGATCTACATAGATTTGTGTACCAGCATTGACAGTTTGTAGATCTGAACTGTATATTGAGTTTACCTCTTGTTTCTTTAATTATGATTAACTGTTTATGATTAGTTTGTTTTAGATCTGTAGATCTATGTAAAATCTAAGTCCAACGTTATAGATCTGAACCACTGTTCTACTCTTTATCAATGTTATCAGATCTCTTAGATCTGTATAAGTTTCTTTCCAGCATTGAAGATCAGATCTATTCTAATCTACTTAGATCTGGGCACACTTGGGTGTTTTCTCCATCCAAGTAGTGTAGACTTGTTTTATTGATATAAGATCTAGTTAAAATTAAAAAGATACTTCTGTTCTGCTTTACTACCCTATTTCTAACAAGAAGCGCTGTGACTTAGTGTAGGGGAGCATGCCCCAATACTCCAAGCATTGATGTTGATGTTCGAAATCCAGAGAGCATTTCTCAACCTCTGCGAGAATTTGCAGAGATAGATTGACCATTTAAATATTGTCAGACTAGGTAAAGGAAATATCATTCTCTCCATCTTAAATTTGATTCTATTTAGAGTCTCCCAGAGGTGGAAGATAATTTCCACACTGAAAACATGCTAGGTTGCAACAAAACTATTATGCAAACTTATTTGTTTCCAAGAAGGTAGCTTTCCAAGTCAATTGAGATCGAGCAAATTGCATGCACAAGCTATCCACCCATTCTTAGGAAGCATGGGCCTTTTAGCAGTACTTGAATATGTGCTTAAGAGTTTTAGAATGGTTACAAGAAGCATAGATAGACGTTGGCTAATGAAAGACATCCATGCACCGAAGACTAGGCAAAAATGGCCTTCCTAGGTCCCAACAATGATTTCCATATCACTCGAAGAGAAAAAATGCCATGTGGAGAGCTTTGTTTGTAACATATATATCTTATTGAGTTTCGAGTCAAGCACTAGAGTTGGGTTGAGTCATTTGTAACCATTTGCAAGATTTTATTTGACAAAGGGCTTTCTACATACCCAAGCCCCAATACCTTGACCAATTTTTGGGAGGGGTGACTCCCAACTTAAACAACATACAATCGAGAATTAGAATTAAAATTTATTCAAACGAGAAATTTGCTTTAGTTGGTTCTAAGGAATCTAGTTTTTGGTTTTTGAGTAGAAGATACCTTGAAGGGTTATGATACCCTTGCGGAAGAAGCATAGAGCCAAGAAGCAAGGGTTCTCAACAAGAGGCTTGCCTTCATTGAGAATCACGAGTGACCACTAACGGGATGCTCATTCACAAAAAGGCCATTCTAGAAGTGATCCCTTTCACAATTAAGGGAGGTTTTGGCTACTTCCTAGGCCTTCCATATACCTTAGGAACAAACTAACGCTCAATATTGATAGGGGTAGGGGTAATGAGGAGTGGGGGCTACAAAGGAATTATAGTTGCAAAGCAATAACTTCGAAGCTTTTCCCCATTCTAGAGATCTAGTGCCCCATTCAACACACAAGGCAAGGCCTTCTTTACATATGTTATTGATCCCCAAACCTCCATGGTCTTTTGGAGTACAATCATTTCTTTAGTCCAGTTGATGGGAACCTCTCCTCCCTTCCTAGTTGGCCTCGATAAAGGCTTGTTGAAGCTTTTCAATTCTAGTATACACAACTACTAAGGGAGTTCAATAGGAAGAAGAATAAATGAGGGTGGTAGTCATAACCTTAATGCGTTTCCGATAGAAGGCAACCTAGTAATCTATAAGCAACTTTATTCCTGATTTTGTTGATGATCGATTGCCACAACTCCTAGGGTTGGAAGGAAAATGGTATCCCTAAAAACTTGAAATTTTGACCATGTTGCATCTAGAGTCTAGACCCAACATGTGTCTGCCAACCATTTAGGTTGTTATTGTATAAGATAAAAACGTAAAATAGATTTGAGTATAATATAGTCACTTTATTGAGTGACATGTGGCCAAGGTAATATTTTAATATTAGGTTATGTTAGCCTTTGGGGTTACTCCCAAAGTGTTTACACCATGTTTGGGGTGCTTCATGAGCTTCAGCCCCCGAATGGTCAGAGATGGATTGGCACATGGAAGATGGTCTGTGATGGATTTGCATGGTGGAGATAGCTTGTTGAGTGATTCCTTGACCTCAGATAGGTGTTGGCTTGGTATTCTTCCCTTAGGCATCAGAGTTCTCTTGACAGTTTGGTGGATGCCCTTCATTGTGGCCACATGGAGAGTTCACTTGTTTGGAGAACATCCTACTTGGGAGGAGGAGCATTATGCACCCTGGAGGAGGGCATCAGGCCCTAGATAGCATGGGATAACTTGGATTCTTGTTTGGAGGCTTGGAGTTTGCTCGAGGATGCCTGGGTTGCAATAGTATTCTTGCAGGGGGTGGTTGACCCGATGGAGTACATTGCTTAGGAGGATTGATGGAGTCCGTGGAGGGTTGTGGTGGAGGAATGTGGACATACCTTGTGTAGCTACATTGTCTTGGAGCCCTTATTGTGTACGACATCACCTTGGAGCATGACATGTGTATTTTAGAGTGGAACGCTTCACTCGTGTTGGTCTACAAGTGCTCATTGTAGGTTGCTTGTAAGGGCTTGGGCCCACATTGCATCGTTGGCCTTCCTTACCTCTCATATAAATAGATGAAGGAGAAAGTCTTTCATATTATTATCATTTTGTACTCTTTTCTTTGTACTTAGCTTCTTGGAGGAAGTCACTAGGTTTTTCTCATGAACCCTAGGTGGAGTTATGAAGTCTAGAGGAGACATCTTTCTTGGAGATTGTTCTTGTGAAGAAGAAGACATTGGAGATGATGATTGTTCATATTATTACATACACTATCTTGTATTTACTCTTGAGTTGAGATGTGACATAGAGAAGAGTGCACACTATTCTTTCTCTCTCTTGGTCGTCACATGTACTTGATCTCTCTCTCTCTTGGAGTCTCTAGGGCTTCTTGGTCTTCTTGAAGTATCTTGGAGCATCTTGCAGGTTTTGGGTTAGGGTTTATCCCTTGGAGGCTTGAGATTAGGGTTTTGTGATAAAACCCTAGGGTATAATTGGTGGAGAAGAAGAAGAGAAGATGATGTTTTGCCTTGGAATACTTGCTGGAGTGATTCTTGCATGTTGTAGCTCCTTGGTTGAGCTAGGGTTTTGGAGAGCTAGTGGACTTGTACTAGCCTTGAGAGAAGGCTATGGTATGTACATGTACTTCATCTTGAGCATATTAATGAAGTCTTCAGCTGTTGAAAATTTGTGCAATTTCCAGATTTAATTTTCAGCCATATATGTTCCTCATGCATTGTTATTTACAACTATATGCCTTGATGATTTGATATAAGTAAAAGGACAATTTGTTGAGTGATTTGACATCATCATTGAGGAATTTAAGGGTTGTTTTGCTGCTGATATAACTGCTGTAAAAGTGAATTTTCAGATCTGACTTATGTGAGATAAGTTGCCCTAGAGGGCTGAAACTTATCAAGATAGTTTGGTGTCTTTTCTCCTTGTATTGCTTGGAAGATTGGGCTGTTGGAAAGTGAAATATTGTACTCTGCTGCCTTTTTATACTTTATTTCATAACATCCATAAGGCTGAAAATTCATAGGGTTAAGATCCGGGAAACCTCTAGTCAAAGAGCTGAGATTTTTATTGCATTAAAAACTTTATCTTCTATAAATCTTTACATGGGATTAGAGCTTGTTGTTGCTGAGATCACTCTAGACTAAGAGGGAACTTGCATTTCAGCTGGAGATTACATGGGAGAGGTACTTGACCTTGTTGAGGTTGTAGGGTTTCAAAACCCTAGGTTGCTTGAGAGAAGCACGTTGACCCTTGGAAGGGTGTTTCTTCTTCATATTGTAGATTTTCTCGAATGGATATGGCTTTGTGTTTAGTATTGGATGGTACGTGGACATTGGAGCTTTAAGACACATGACATATGATAGGTCCTTATTCAACAGGATTTAGGAGCTAGAGTGAGGCATGATTGTAGCTTGGTTATGAGGCTACTTATATTGTGAGAGGAGTTGTCTTCATTTATTTTTAGATGCCTTCAAGTGATGTTCTTGAGTTGTGCGATATTTTTTTTGTTCCTAGCTTAAGGAAAAACTTTCTTTCAGTGTCTTGTATAACAGATGTACAATGGATAGTTGCTTTCGAGGGACAACAGTGCACCATTAGTAATTGTAGTGTAGCTAGATCGAGGACTTTGGCTAGAGGGGTGGTAGAGGGTGACCTTTTTAGGCTACTTACTGATCCAATAGCACTTGTACATTCAAGTGGGAGGTTGGATGAGCCTTCTAGCTTTGAGAAGGTGCATGCATGGTGGGATGCCATGGAGATAGGTTCATAATCTATTATTGATAAGGGAAGAAACTGGGGTCCTGAAGATCAACAAACTCGACAGGTTCGATCCTCGGACCTATGGGTTATCTCTCCCACGAAATGGACTGAAATGTCCATGGCAACAATAAAACTCGTCAACAACTTCTTTTGTAAACTTGAATCATATCTCGAAGCCTGATTTACCTCTGTCTCGCCTTATGAAGTTCATAGGAACTTTATCTCCTTTCGCAGGTCTCGATTTCAACTCCCCTTTCACACAGTTTCGACGCTCACCTTCAGTTATTGGCCCTTTATCTCCATATGACCTTGCACCACGACCAAGTGCCAAGATCCATAGGTTATTAGAGTCTTTTATGTTCAGAGTGTTTCCAAAAACTGTTGGGGTAAGACACTCCGATGGGTCAGTGTTAAGTACTCCGATAGGTCGTAGTTGAGATCTCTGATGGAACAGTTCTGACCTACACCCAATCACAATCGTTGGTTCTATACTTCGATGAACGACTGAATCTCACCCTCAGAATATTCACGTCGGGACTTTAGAGGAACCCAAAGCAATAAGGGTCCAATGTACCATCAATCTGGGCCGTTGTTTCCCTGCTTCGATGGACGATCAGATCTTGTCTTCAAGATTTCCTTCGATGGTCATCGTCTCGATAAATCATTTTAAACCGTCGATCTTCCCACTCAATGGACGACTAGATCGTGGCTTCCCCATGATTTCATTTCAACGCTGGATCGTCGTCGATCCTTCCAGTGATCGACGATCGATCTTCCTCTTCCGATAGAATACGACTTCCCTTGCTATTCCGACTTGCAACACACACACTCTCTCACACGCATTCATAAATTCATGAATTTGACAGGTCTGCACACATAGATTTATACTCAGACACAAATACACAAATTACACTTACTTATATTAAAATCGATTTCGATTATACACTAAGGGCACTTCTCAGGCCCTGCTACTCTCTCAGCCTGATCTACATTGTGTTTGGCCCTCTTCACTCGTGCCCGTAGGCTACAATTTATAATAAGATCAATACAATAAGGATCAGATCATTCCAAATCCGATCTATTCTCACAAATTTGGTAAGATCACTCAAGACCATAACAAACATTCAACAAAACCTTATCAGTTTTACATAAAGATCGAGAAATCTCATCCTCTTGGCCACGTCTGTCCACGTCCTCGCCTTCTAGAAGGTCAAAATTTCAAATTTGACTTGGGGTGGTTTTGCTCCTGCATCAGACTCCCAGGGTAGAAAACTTTCATGATCTTCTGATCATGTGTCTTCAATTGTTGCATCCATCTTCACTCTTTAGTCTTCCTTTTTCCTCATGTATCATATGCTGAGCTCCTCCATACCCAATAGTGAGTTGCAATTGTTAAATTTGGCAGCATCGACAGTCATTCTCCAATGAGAGGCCATATGGGCCACCTTGAGGCTAGCCAGGGAGATTTGGAGAATCAACCAGTCTTGTGAGGTATTGCAAAATCCAGGGGGAACGTACAACCTCTGTGAGTCAAACCAAAAGTCAGGACGAACGAGATGCTATGTAAGTCTAATGCAAAAGTCATGGGGAACGTACGACCTCTGTGAGCATAGACAGTCTAGTGCAAAAGTTAGGGGGAACGTACAACCTCTGTGAGCATAGACAGCCTAGTGCAAAAGTCAGGGGGAACATACAACCTCTGTGAGCCTAGTCAAGCCTTGTGAGCCATGAGAAAAAGTCAAGACATCTAGCAAAAGTTAGGTTGAATATAAAATTCCTATGAGCTAGAAACAAACGATATTCCTAATATTGCAAATGATATAAATGTATTGATCTATTGTGTTGGCACGTGTAACATTATCCACCATGAAGAGAAATTCGAATTGCCTTGTAAAGAGTCGAGTTGTAATTGAAGTCTCAGGTCTAGTTCTTTCGAACTAAAGTGTAATGCTGAGTTGTAACTTAAGTCTCAAGTCTAGTTGTATTTTCGAACTAAAGTGTAATGCTGAGTTGTAACTGAAGTCTCAAGTCTAGTTGTATTTTCGAACTAAAGTGTAATGCTGAGTTCTAACTGAAGTCTCGAGTCTAGTTCTATTTTCTAACTAAAGTGTAATGCTGAGCTGTAACTGAAGTCTCAAGTCTAGTTCTATTTTCTAACTAAAGTGTAATGCCGAGTTAAGTCAAGCATGCTTTCACACCTCTATTTCGAGCCCTCTCCTCTTCTCCTCTTCATTCCTTTATAAGCAGAGGTCGACCCCTCTCTTCTACACAGTTTATATGCAGGTTAAGGGTGAAGCATATAGAGGCGCATATCAGTGAGATAGAGGCAACACAATAGAGGAGCATATCAGTGTTATATATTAGCATATAAAGGCACATATAAAGGCAGCAAACAGTGCTGTGTAGGACAGCATACAGAGGCAACATAACAATGCTGTATATCAACATATAAAGGCACATATAGAGGCAACAAACAGTGCTATGTAGTACAGCATACAGAGGCAGCATAACAGTGCTGTATATCAGCATATAGAGGCGTATATAGAGGCAACAAACAGTGTTGTGTAGAGCAACATATAGAGGCAACATATAGAGGCGCGTATCAGCCAATTAGAGGCAGTTTCAACAACCCATATCAGAGTTGATATATTTCAGTCTTTGAAAGCAACTATGATACATCTATATCAACAAGGTCTCTTAGGTCTCTGTCAGGTCAGAGTCAACTTGGCAAGCTCTTTAAGAGGAGTATTCATGGTGGATATTTGTAAGTGATCTTACATTATTAATGCAATAAAGGAATATCGTTTGCTGGGGTTTTTCTCCCTGTACAGGGTTTCCCCAGGGTATGTGTTGTTGATGTGCATGCTTACGTATCTACATGATTATTGCTATTCAGTTATGATTCTATATTGTTGAAATGTATTAAGCTGAAATCAAAGTGTTGAAGAATTTAAAAGAATAATCCGCATAAGAAATCAAGCTCAAAATTAACAGCAACTAAGCCTTTGTAGCAAGCCTCTGCACTTGCTACCCTATACCTCACCAAGCTTCCTCTTGAGCTTTGGCCTTTTGGTATTACTGGTTCTCTCTCCTGGAACCTTCTGAGCACTCCTCTACTCTAGGCTTTTGCATCCACCCATTTCACGCAGAGAAATCTTTCCCTTCTTTGATACCACTTGATGAAGGAAGAAAGGGGTCTCGAAGATCAACGAAGTCAACAGGTTCAATCCTTGGACCTGTGGGTTATCTCTCCCACGAAATGGACTGAAATGTCCATGGCAACAATAAAACTCATCAACAACTTTCTTTTGTAAACCTGGATCACATCTCGAAGCTTGGTTTACCTCTGTCTTGCCTTATGAAGTTCATAGGAATTTCATCTCCTTTCGTAGGTCTCGATTTCAACTCCCCTTTCACAGAGTTCCGACGCTCACCTTCAGTTATTGGCCCTTTATTTCCATATGACCTTGCGCCATGACCAAGCGCTAAGATGCATAGGCTATCGGAGTCTTTTATGGTTGGAGTGTTTCCAAAAACTGTCGGGGTAAGACAATCCGATGGAACGGTTCCGACCTACACCTAATCGCAACCATTGGTTTAATACTCCTATGAATGGCTAGATCTCACCCTCAGAATATTCACGTCGGGACTTTGGAGGAACCCAAAGCAATAAGGGTCCGATGTACCATCAATCTGGGCCATTGTTTACCTACTTCGATGGACGGTCAGATCTTGTCTTCAAGATTTCCTTCGATGGTCATCATCCTGATAAATCATTTTAAACCATCGATCTTCCCACTCAATGGACAACTAGATCGTGGCTTCCCCACAATTTCATTTCAACGCTGGATCATCGTCAATGCTTCCAGTGATCGACGGTCGATCTTCCTCCTTCGATAGAATACGGCTGCCCTTGCTATTCCGACCTGCAACACACACTCTCTCTCACACGCATTCATAAATTCATGAATTTGACAGGGTCTGCACATAGATTTATACTCAGACACAAATACACAAATTACACTTGTATTAAAAATCGAATTCGATTATACACTAAGGGCACTTCTCAGGTCTTGCTATTCTCTTACCCTGATCTACATTGTGTCTGGCCCACTTCACTCGTGCCCACAGGCTACAATTTATAATAAGATCAATACATTAAGGATCAGATCATTCTAGATCCGATCTATCCTCACAAAATCGCTAAGATCACTCAAGACCATAACAAACATTCAACAAAACCCTATCAGTTTTACATAAATATCGAGAAATCTCGTCCTCTTGGCCACGCTTGTCCATGTCCTCGCCTTCAGGAAGGTCAAAATTTCAAATTTGACTTGGGGTGGTTTTGCTCTTGCATCAATTATAGATGTCGTGATAACATCTTGTGTTGATGGATACAATGATACTTCTGCAGCTTACAAGATTGATATTCCAACATAGTGGGAGACTATGGTGAGTAGAGATGTGATATTTGATGAGGACATGAGATCTTGCAGTTCATAGGATTCTCCTTTAGTGACTGACGAGAGAGAGGAGGTTGTTGTTCCAGAGATTGGTCATGAGATTCACGATTAGTTAGATTCAAGTATGGATGAGGTGAGGTTAGGCTTAGATATGCCCTTACCTTCTACTCCAGCCCGCAGGAGGCCGTTATGGCTTACTCGAAAATTGTAGGAGGCTAGAGAGCATATAGTAGTGCCCAGATCGTTTGTGGGGGCAAGTATACCTCCTAGGAGTTATGCTAGTCATGTTGCATTGGTTTCTTCCATCCGTGAGACTTATAGTTGTTCATTGGAGGAGAGGTATGATACCTTGATGGAGGATGATGCTAATTCTAGGTTTGTGCTGATGGGAGTGTTGTAGAGTGCAGGGACATGATTGATGGATTCTCTTAGACATAGGGAGTTGCCCATGGATTCTTTGAGATAGAGGGAGTTGCCCATGATGTTACTCTTGCTTCAGGATTCTCTTGGGATGAGGGAGTTAAACTAGTTTAGGTTGTTTCAATTATCGGAGGATTTGAGGTGCATGAGAGGGATTCTCATGTTGACAGGTTGTTGATGGGCTTGCATAGGTTGTTACCTATACCACAAGCTTTGTATTCCAGGATTGAGGGATTGAGGAATTGACTTGTGTAGATCTCTATCTTTGTGACTTTGATAGATGTGATCCACTTGTCTTGATTTTTCATGGAGATATGTTTATCTTTATAGGATGTCCTAGACAACTCATGATGTGGTGTCTGTTGATTTTGGCCCATGATGTTGACTTGGAGGATGATGGAGTTTGGTAGGTTGCTTTTGTTCTAGGGTTACGTTCCTTCATATTCACAAGTGGTCATTATTCTTTGGATCAAGATGATGTGATAGCATGGATGATAGGTTCTTTACAGATGACAGTGGTTGATTTTGGAACTGCATCTAGTGCAGATTTATAGGTAGTTGGTTTAGTGGACAGTCGATAGGTGCCAGTGCAAACACTTTCCTCGTAAAGAGGGAGTGTTAGCTTTTGGGGTTACTCTGAAAGTGTTTACACCATGTTTGGGGTGCTTCACGAGCTTTGGGGTTCATGGTCTATGTTCAACCCCTGGATGGTCTGAGATGGATTGGCATATGGGAGATGGTTCGTGATGGATTTTCATGGTGTAGATAGCTTTCCTAGTGATTGCTCGACCTTGGATAGGTGCTAGCTTGGTAATCTTCCCTTAGGCATTGGAATTGTCTTGTTTCCACATGGAGAGTTCACTTGCTTGGAGAACACCCTACTTGTGAGGAGGAGCATTATGCATCTTGGAGGAGGGCATTAGGCCCTAGATAACATGGGATAACTTGGATTCTTGTTTGGAGACTTGGAGTTGGCTTGAGGACTCTCGAGCTATGACAATATTCTTGTAGGGGGTAGTTGACCTAGTGGAGTACATTACTTAGGAGGATTGATGGAGTTTGTGGAGTTTTATGATGGAGGGATGTGGACATACCTTGTGTAGCTACATCATCTTGGAGCCCTTATTATGTACGACATCCCCTTGGAGCATGACGTGTACCTTGGAGTGTAGCGCTTCACTTTTGTTGCTCTATAAGTGCTCATTGTAGGTTGCTTGTAAGGGCTTGGAGGCCCACATTATTTTGTTGGCCTCCCTTAGCTCATATAAATCTAAGTTGCACGAAACACGAAAACATCTACAAGTTTTGAAATGGGAATGCTTGGAAACGTGATCCCCCCAAAATGGGTATGTGGGGGAAAGGAGGTTTATAAAAAATAAAAAATCATAGATATATAGTTTTTTTTAAATAACACATTATCTTGAAAGAAAATAAGAATGATACACATAAATGACATTGTAGAAGGAGATCCATGTCTATATTAACTTTATAGATGATTACATGATGTAAAATCCCATAGCTTGATGGTCTTGACTGATGCCAATCCCATACCCTCATACATGGTCGAATCCAGTGGAAATGCTACAATCCTGCCAATCCTAAAATCTTGAAAACTATTAAGTTGGTTGAATTTTGAATGGTATATGGAATTCTACTTTCTCCATATGAAGTCCGATGAGGTTGGAACCACTCTCAAACATCTTGAAACAATTAATGGTAATGTTAAAAATTTAAGTAAAAGGATAGAAAAGGTAAGATAAAGGAGAGTGTCAAAAGGATAGAAAAGGTAAGATAGAGGAGAATGTTAGAAAGGTAAGATAAAGGAGAATGTCAACTTTTACTTTAAGAATTTAATATTACCATTAATTACCAAGGTCACAAACTCCTCAAAGCTCAATCCCCTATCTTTGTTTTGTCTTAAAGGGTTGTTGGCACGGATAGGGCGACATTTTCCTATCGGTCCCATGCCTTTCTAGGCACTTAGGTCAGCCTGGAAACTTCCAAAAAGCCCCTGAAACATCACTAAAAATGATTGAAACGCCTTGGAAACATCATTGACCGTACCGTATGACATTTCTAGATTTTGAAACGCCGTTGATCGTACCGTACGACATTTCCAGATTTGGAAATATTGTAAGGTATAGCTGACGGTGTTTCGTACTCGTTTTGGTGTTTCCAGGCTTTTTAGGTATGGTACAAACGCCATACGGTACGACCGACTGTGTTTTGTACCCGTTTTGACGTTTCTAGGTGTTTCAAGTATTGGTACACCAGCTAGGGGGGCGTTTCCTATAACATATATATATAAATAGAGGAAGGAGAGAGTCTTTCATATTATCATCATTTTGTACTTTTTTTTTTGTACTTAGCTTCTTGGAGGAAATCGCTAGGCTTTACTCATGAACCCTAGGTGGAGTTATGAAGTCTAGAGTATACATCTTTCTAGGAGATTCCTCTTGTGACTAGGTTTGCTTTTGTGAAGAAGAAGACATTGGAGATGATGATCATTCATATCATTACATACACTCATCTTGTATACACTCTTGAGTTGAGATGTGACCTATAGAAGAGTGTGCACTAGTCTTTTGTCTCTTTCTTTGTCTTCACTTGTACTTGATCTCTCTCTCTCTGTCTTGGAGTTTCTAGGGTTTCTTGGTCTTCCTGGAGTATACTAGAGCATCTTGGAGCATCTTGGAGGTCTAGGGTTGGGGTTTATCCCTTGGAGGTTTGAGACTAGGGTTTTGTGGTAAAACCAGTGTTATTAAAACTGGATCGGTCTAACAAAATGGACCGGTTGAACCGGTTTGGAGGGAAAAACGGTCCTATTGGTGCGACATAACTGCTTTTGGCTAGTTCAGTACTGAACTAGCTGGTTTCATACAAGAACCCGCTGGTTCGGTATTGAACCGACCATTTCCACCAAACCGGTTGGTTCCGTACGACACGACATCCGTATGACACATCTAGGCCCACATATTTCAATTTTTTTTTGGAAAAAAAACAATTGTTTAATCGAAGGGGGACCTATTACCTAACCCTAGGGTAATGTTAATGTTAAGTTCTTAAAGTAAAAGGATGAAAAAAAAAAGATAAAGGAGAATGTCACTTTAAAAGGATGAAAATGAAAGATAAAGGAGAATGTCACTTTAAAAGGATGAAAATGAAAGATAAAGGAGAATGTCACTTTTACTTAAATTTTTAACATTACCATTAATTGTTTCAAGATGTTTGAGAGTGGTTCCAACCTCATTGGACTTCATATGGAGAAAGTATAATTTTAGGTCCCTTTCAAAATTCAACAGACTTAATAGTTTTCAGGATTTCAAGATTAGCAGGATTGCAATGTTTCCACTAGATTCTATCATGTATGAGGGTATGGAACTGACATTTAATCAAGAAAACCATGCCCTCTATGTACCTCGATGTTGGTGACATTGATTGTTGAACTCTTCTGTCACGACCCTAGTAAAAATGTACCCTTCAGTCAAGTAAAATCACTTATTAGGCATGTTAAGCTTTTTCTATCTTATTTTAATGCTTATAGGGTGACACTGATGATGAGGACCCTAATATAAGTAATGATCTTGATGATATGTAGTTATTTGTTGTAGCATGATTCTTTTTGGACTCTAGAGGCCATTTAAAGCCTCGTTGTTGATGTATTTTGGTTCTTAGATGGATTGCATACAAAGCTGTTTTGGTTATATGCACTCTTACTTGCTATATAAATGGGAAACTTTGCATATATGTGTATAAATGGTTTGGATTCATATGGATGCACATGAATATATATGTTTTTTTTTTTAAATTTGAATATTTTATGTTGTTTTTGGTTGTCCGTTTTTTTTATTTTAATTTAATTTTCTGTTTTTTTTTTCTGGTCCGGTCTGGTTTTGCATTTTTGGGGTCAACTGGTTCGGTTCGGTTTCTGGTTCTGATAACATTGGAGGACTTGTTGGAGTGATTCTTGCATATTGTAGTTCCATGGTTGAGCTTGGGTTTTTTTGTTTTCCCTAGCTAGGGTTTTGGAGAGCTAATGGATTTGTACTAACCTTGAGAGAAGGCTATGGTATGTACATGTACTTCATCTTGAGTACATCAATGAAGTTTTCGACTGTCCAAAACTTGTGTAATTTCTAGATTTGATTTTCAGCCATATATGCTCTTCATGTATTGTTATTTACAGCTATACATGTTTGATGATTTGACATAAGTAAAAGGAGAATTTGTTGAGTGATTTGACATCATCATTGATGAATTTGAGGGATGTTTTGTTGCTGATATACCTGCTGTAAAAATGAATTTTCAGATCTGGTTTATGTGAGATAAGTTTCCCTAGAGGGCTGAAACTTATCAAGATAGTTTGGTATTTTTTCTTTTTGGATTGCCTAGAAGACTAGGCTGTTAGAAAGTGAAATATTGTACTGTTTCTTCTATTGTTTTATACTTTATTTCATAACAACTCTAAGGCTGAAAATACATAGGGTTAAGATCCAGGAAACCTCTAGTCAAAGAGGTGAAATTTCTGTTGCATTAAAAATTTTAGCTTTTGGAAATTTCTACAGGTTAGGGGTTAGATGGTTACACTGCCATAATCAACCTAGGGTGCTATATAATGGTGTACATAGAGATGATTGAATGAGAAAATGGTATGTGTATTGTGGGTAGCCTACCTCGGGCTCTTATGTATGTACTTTCCACAACATCATTAATATATTCTCTCCAATTATTTGTGTTTATTGTTGTATTATGTATGCACTCCACATGAAAATCCTACATGGTGTCAAAGCATATATTTTCCCTAGAGCCTGTAAAGATTGAAGATTAAGTCTAGAGTCATGAAGATCATGTTGGATTAGAGACTATGAAGGAGACTGAATTCCATTGGAGACTGTGGACCCTGGACAAACAAGGATGGAAGTAGCTTCGAGAGACAACATCTTGAATTAAAAAGGAGATGAAGAGATATGAAAAAGGCAAGTCATTATAAAAAATGATGGTTGAAGTTCCCAAGTTGGAACCTTAGGAAAAGTTAGAATTCCTTTTTAGTCAAATCAAAAGAAAAAAATTGGACACCAGAGAAGGAAGAACCTGACGGTTGTAGGGGCAACACAACAATAGGAGAAGGCATGTGAGGTCGAACTAAGCGGTGCAGCTTGTTAGGTTGAACCAAGGGGCAATGTGAAGGTTTGATGTGAGCAGTGTGACACATATTTATAGAGTGGTGAGTGAGAGACTCAGATCACCACTAACCCATGGGAAAGACAATTGTAGAGTAATCCCATGAGCAGTGTGACACATATTTATAGAGTGGTGAGTGAGAGACTCAGATCACCACTAACCCATGG
>CBVK0100271801.1:0-15037 GCA_900067695.1 Picea abies
CCAGTTAGACAGCCACCGAATACAAAATGTATCTCCCCAAAGTCCCTTCTGATGTGCAGGTAGAACTGGAGATGCAGACAATCACATCTTTGAAAAATACGTAGCCACATCATGTATTCCATGCAACTGACGAAGAAAATCAAATTCCAGTTCGTATTCATAGGACTACAAAGCCTCAACATCGCCATTTTTAAAACAGGCCAAGAAATAATCTATCAATCCATTGCGCAGCTCGATCGACGAATACTGGAAATGCAATAGAACCTGGAATGTATCGAAAAGGCAATCCCCAACAGTATATGAGAATGCATCCAATCTAAAAAGCCCATTCCTATGTAAAACCACATCAATGATGTCATGTACAATGGACTGTGTATCTTTTTCATACGACTTAACATCTATTACCTCTTTCATCTTTTCAACTATCATTTTGAAGTTGTTTGCTAGCTACTTTCAGTTTCTATCAAAACAGAGAAAAACATAGGCAAAAAATAAAAACTAGCAAAATAAAAAAGAAAAGTAAAATAGCGCACCAATCCCCGTATGTATCTTTAAATCTTCTTCTTCTCAACTTGAATCCCCCTAGTTCCCATAGCAGATGAGAAGAAAACATGCTGACACTGGAAACTGAACCAAACAAAAGAAAGACCGCAAAAAAATAAAACCATAACTTAACTCAGCAGAA
This sequence comes from Picea abies, assembly GCA_900067695.1. NCBI lineage: Eukaryota > Viridiplantae > Streptophyta > Pinopsida > Pinales > Pinaceae > Picea > Picea abies. The sequence goes on from CBVK0100271801.1 coordinate 686, forward strand.
AGAAAACAGGCAGACGCAGTTTTCCGGCCCACAGAGTAGAAGCATACAGTGCATCTACACCCCGCTCGATGGTTCCATCTTCTTATAGCTCCCAACCACTTTTCGTAAAGGCCTCTGCATTGCAATTTTTGGAAAAACTATGGATGCGATATCCGCCATATGAAGATGCATTGTTTCCACGAACAGAAACTAAGAGCACAGACAAAAATGGTCTGGAACATAATATTGAAAATCACCAAGAACATGGAAACTTACCCATCAACAAAGGATGAGAAGACCTCAACACCCAAAAAAATGAAAACCGCAACAACAGGTCCAACAACTTGCAAAATTGAAGAACAACAAGCCAGCGAACAACCATGAAGAGCTTGAACTGCAAGTGGAGGACCTCAACTTTGCAAAGTTGAAGCAAACAAGAACCGAAATCATCGAATGAAACAACGAACAAGGATGGAGCACAAGAGCAGGGATGTCGACCATGAACAAAACTGTATTGCAAGGCATCTGTACAATAAATATTTAAGACTGGCAGAGCTCTTAGGTAAACAGTTAAGACAGTAAGGACCATCAAATGGCGTAGGCCTGTGCAAGCATTTAAGAAAAGATGCAACGTGGCAAGACTGTTCTCTTGAAGCACGCAACAATAAAGCATAAACCAGACATAGCAATATTGTGGAGAATGTATTCAACCTAGCAGAAAATGCTAAGGGGAAACATTCGAACTAATGCTAGCATTAATCCACGTTCCACAAATGCATAACAAAATTTATGATTCAAAAAGACCATATACTACCAAATACTTTGAAAATGCAAACATATTTTACATTGGGAGTAGCGAAGGCGGCAATAAGACCTCGAATCTGTTGTCCAATCAGATCTTAACAAACATGATACATTTTATTATATAAAAATCGATATTTTCACTTCCCTTGTTCCAACAATAGACAATAGCGAAATATTTCTGGTCAACGCACAAACTAATGTCAGGTCAACGATTTATCGATCGCTAGAGTCCCTCTATGCCTACGGTAGGGACTAATAGTGTAGATTGCCAACAACCTCAAAGTCAAAAGTTGCATAAGAGATCATATCCTGAAAAATGACGCCATGATTTTACCAACAATAGACAATAGCGAAATATTTCTGGTCAACGCACAAACTAATGTCAGGTCAACGATTTATCGATCGCTAGAGTCCCTCTATGCCTACGGTAGGGACTAATAGTGTAGATTGCCAACAACCTCAAAGTCAAAAGTTGCATAAGAGATCATATCCTGAAAAATGACGCCATGATTTTAGGATCAATCAACCCTTGGACTGCGTAATGGAGTTCGACAATGGATTCTTAGCTTGAAAAGTTAAACAACCTTTTCCATGGAAACGCACATTATAATAAGTTTTAAAGCAGTTTATTAATAAGTTTTAAAGCGTTTTATTATAAAGTGAAACGATCATGGCCTCCAATGACTTATGTCAAGATACTTATATAGTTGTCCTTACTGTTTTGGAAGGCTTCACACTCTAAAATGAAATATTTTTTTGTTTCCACTTTTCCGGAGGTGTAGAACACACACACCCTTTCTTCCCAAGTTATTTTTGGTCTTTTCTAACACCCAGTTTCACAACGGAGTTAATGGACTACGAAGAGTAGAGGGAGAAGGCTCAAATACATACATTTACTAAAGAAATACATACATTTACTAAGAAGGAAAAGATATTTAAGAGGGTTGTAAGTAAGAAGTAATCAACTTGGTTTATGTTGGTGGTATGGGGTACTAGCTTATGGTAAGTTGTTGGTAAAGGTCGAACATGTCTCGAAGGAAGATGGCTAAGTGTTTTTGGTCTGCATAAGCCATGAGTGTCTTGATAGAACCAAGTGAATCTTTAAAGAGACAAAATAATCGTCCTCTAATCTTGTAGTTGATCTATGAATTGTGGCGGATATCCTCTAATATTGTAGTTGATCTATGAACTGTGGTTGATATTCCACTAGAAGTGTTCATCACAACAACAGATCTTATAATATTCTACAATCTCTTATTATCCAATGTTTTACTTTAAATTTTATATTTAATATCACTAGCTTAGTGTACAAAATACCAAAATAAATTGAAATTGAAATCAAAGAATCTAAGCAAATAAAGCATCATTCATAAAATGAACATAAGATGTACTCTATGAAAACACAATATGGAAAAAACTCAACTATAAGGTGAGGTCTATGCCTTGCTCTTTTCTTCTCAATTATGAAATGCAAATATAAAGAAAGTGCACTCACTATAGAGTTTCCATGGACATTGTGGACTATATGGCTACTATAGGATCTTCTACTTCTTTTATTCTACTTCAATATCCCACTCTCGAATGATCTACTCAACTATTGAACAACAAACAATACAATAAGTATGGAATCCATTCATTTTTCTAGCAGTCCAATATTTAACATGGCTTGATAGTTCTCTAGGGTTAGGGTTTTTACATGTCTCAACGCCTGATTAGGGTTAGGGTTTTGGACCCTCTAGAATCATATTGAAATTCCACATGTCACTAGCTCTACATGTGTGAGTAATGAAAGGTGGCATGGCATCCACTCGGTATCACGGTAGTTAAGAGGGCAAGTCAACTTGCAAGAGACATAACTTCCACATACAAAATCTCATTGAGATTATCTTTGTGTCATTGGAAAGCTCTTGATGTGTAGAAAAATGTTGAGAGGTTACAACTTCATTCACAAATATGTGACCCAAAAAACCATTATTTAAGGCCTTAAACAGGCTCTGAGAGTTTTTAGACCCTAAATCACCAAAGTGGGACCTACCTCTAAAATGGACCCTGTAAGCCAATATCTCTAACTATTCCACCTAGGAAGTACCAAAATAGATGCCAAATTATATAATCATCCATTTTTGGATCACACCTCCTAATTTAGGGAGGCTTTTGGTCCCCAAAATGTTTTACTAAAGGAGGTGAGGAAATTTTTCCTCTACCTTCTCCCTGGAGTACCATTTGGCCTCAATACCTAGAAGTTGTCCTTTCACGATTTGGATTGGATCATCATATAATTTATCTATCTTGGTACTTTCTTGGTGGAATAAATTGAAGGAATTGACTTGCATGGCCATCTTACTGGCATGTCCTAGTTTGGAAAATTGGGGTCTGGAACCTTCCTAATCCATTTTGAGGAATTAAATGTCATTTTTTGGGGTTACAGTGTCCAAAACTTGCGCCAACACCCTAAATGGTGTTCTACACTCTGAGACCTTTCCAACGGTGCAAAAATTGCCTCAATCGAAACTTGTATGCAAAAGTATGTCTCTCGCAAGTTGACCTACCTTATTGACCACCATGGTATGAGTGGATGCCACGTCAACCCCCATTACTCACACATATGGGGCTAGGAACATGTGTAATTTCAAGAAGATTATAGAAGGTCCAAACATGATCACTAATTGAGGGTTGAGGAATTCAAAACCCTAACCCTAGACGACTATCAAGCTATGTTAAATACAGGGCCACTAAGAGGAGATTGGGTTCCATTCTTTTGTATTGTACTTATTCCATAGTTGAGTAGAGCATATAGGAGTGGTATTTTGAGAGCACAACACAGGAGTTAGAAGATTTTGTAGCAACCATTTAGGCCATAGTGTCAAGGAAACTCCATAGTGAGTGCCCCTTTCCTTGTACTTACTATTCATAATTGAAGAAAAGATAATAGAGCATAGGATTCACCTTTGAGTTGGGTTTTCTCCCATATTGGGTTTCCCATGATACATCTTGTGTTCATGTGTGTAGATGGTGTGTATATCTGTTTGTTCTTTCATTTTCATATTCAATTATTTTCATAAATCCGAGCAATAAGCTAGTAATAACTAGTATGGGATATAAGGAAATAAGTTGCAATGTTTTACTTTAAATTTTATATTTAATATCACTAGCTTAGTGTACAAAACACCAAAATAAATTGAAATTGAAATGAAAGAAGCTAATCAAATAAAGCATCATTCATAAAATGAGCGTAAGATGTACTCTATGACAAGTTTCCAATATTGTGACCGGTGACATTTCCCCTGCGCCTGAAAAACAAACAAGATTGTCATGAGCTCCGATGGTTCAGGAAACTGGGGGAGAAGTCCTTCGTGGGAAAAGTACGAGCAAGTCAACAACAACGGTCGATATCCAGCTTGCTACGCAACATTCAATGTTGCGGCAGGTGGAATGGAGACCATCTAGACTTGGATCGGACAATATCCACCCTGCTACCCAGCATTCAATGCCTTGGATCGGACAATATCCACCCTGCTACCCAGCATTCAATGCAGGTGGATTAGACGCTGTTGGGACTCCCATCTGAATTGTTTTCAGATCCGACTGTCTCCATTCCACCTGCTGCAACAGATATGACTGACTTCATTCCACCTATCGTAGCATTCAATGTTGTGTAGCAGACTGGATATTGTTGGTTGTCAACAACAGCCACGACCACGAAGAAGACCAAATGTAGCACGGCATTTCAAATATTACGCTTAATAATATGATGTTGTCCATATCCCAACCAAGAATGTTGCAAGAATGAAGATGATGTTTTCAATATTCCACACAAGCACGCCTCACTGGACATGTCCAGAAGATGGAGGGTAAGAGCCGCAAATATCCAGCATTGAATGATGCAGTAGGTGGATTATAGGTCGTCCATGTGAATTACTTTCATATTTGAAGGTAAGTAGGTAAATCTTTGAATTTTTTTTAGCACTACCAAAACATAGGTATCCAAAAACATTAAGATATCATCTTTGTAGACTCATATTATTTAATTTTCATAATTCCATAAATGCCATAGATGTTCCAATATTACTTAATTTTTCATCCTTCCAAGTCATGTGATAAAATGTTGCACAAGTACATTTGATGAAGGAAAATGAGGAAGATCCATTGGATGGGTAATAGCCTCTTAGGATTTGCATTTTCCCCTTATCTTCTTAAAATGAAAAATCACAATTTGAACTCAGATACCTGCTACATTACCTCGATGGCAGAATGATACACAATTTTTTTATTATTATATTGATAATATAATTTGCTTTACATCGTCAGTGTTTACAAAAAATTACCCTTCTTCATAGATGGTCACCTATGTATGGCTATGAAATGGACCCCAAAATGAGGCCAGTGATCGTAGCCAATACAAATGTTTCAAGACAAAGTGAGAGTGACAAGACTGTAAATGTTCACAGTCCTTGCTCATGCTAGAATGCAGAGGTGAGAGCAAAAAACAAAATTTTCCAAAAACTAATTGTGCCTGGAAGGGAACCAAAAACTATAAGAGAATAAAAGAATTTTATAAAGATGGATGAGCCCTCAGGATTTCCAAGCTAGTGATTGTAGGAAAGTAATCTGGCTTGCTTCTGAAGAGCAATCTTAGAGAGGGCGTCCGCTTGCTTGTTGTTTTCTCTCGGAGTGTGAAGATTAGTGATATGCCTGAACTTTTGTTGAAGCTCTCGAGTTCTGTCCATCCAACCAAGAAGGGAGGAAATCTGTAGCTTACCTTTGGAGTTTAACCAGTCTATGACAATTTTAGAGTCCCCAAGTAGTTGGAAGTCCAAAAAATTCAGCCTAGAGGCCAAGAGAAGAGATGCTCGGGCCCCCATCAATTCTCCCTTTGTATTAGTGTTGGGTCCACAATTGAGAATCCAATAAATGTATGAGTTATTTGAAACCCTTATGTGACCACCAACACCACAGTTGAGACCGTTCGACTGAGCAGCGTCGTCGAACCAACCAGTAGGTAGTCCCTCGGAGAAAAGAATCTTCTGCCTATGCTTTATGGATTTATATCTCCGGTGGATGGCAGTTCAACATGTATAAGAACCAAGAGTTTTGTAAACAACCGCAGAAATGGAGGGGGGCGCATTGGCAAAGATAGTGTTGTTCCTTTCCAGCCACACGAACCAACAAATAAAATATGGCAGCGTGAGGTGTGATCTCTGCTTGTTGTTCCAGAACTTGAAGCAATCTAGCAACGAGGGCCCATCCCAGGTCGATGATAAATGAAGTGCATCTGATGCCTAAGCCCAAATGCGTCTAGTAAAAGAGCAACAAACAAATAAATGTAATGTCGATTCCTCCTCCCTACGACAAAGATGGCAGAAGCTAGGGCCGGTCTACCCTTTTTTTCGAAGGATATCCCAGATATTTAGTTTGCATTCAATGGATAGCCAAATGAAGAGTTTAATCTTCAACGGGATATGCCAGCTCCAGAATTTTTTCCTCCAGCTATCTCTTGGAAGCTGCCATTGTAGATTTGTAATGGTTGCGTAAAAGTTTGAGATAGATGGGTGGCCTGAGGAGTCTCCTCCAATCCAAAGGAGTGTGTCTTCCCTTTCTTGTGGCCTTATACCCGTAGTCGATAATGAATTGGTATAATAATCCCATTCTACCGCAAGTGCTAATGGAAGGTTGAGATCCTCACTAGAGCGCCAGCAGTGAGAGATAGAATCTGAGTTGCTCATGTCTTTTGCTTGGAAGAGAAAAAAGATATGTAAGAAATGTAGATGAGCGAGGAGTTGTGCTGATAGAAAGGAGGTGTCTCCCAAGCATAGTATATGATCTTGTCCAAGATGGATGGAATGACCAATTCCCGGATTCCAAGAGAGCCAGTGGGAAATGAGAGGAGTCGTCCGGGCCAAGTTTCTCCATGTGTAGGAGGTAGAATTGGGAATGGATGGAGGCAATCTAAGCCAAGCAACAACATAAACAAGTGGGAGATATTTATCCAAAATGAATGTGTGCCAAATCCCTGAATTTGTTAATACATGCCAAAGTGTATTTGCGGCAAGTGCTAAATTGAAGAAGAGGATGTTTTTTAGGCCCCAGCCACCTTTTTGTTTCGACTTTTCAAGAGCATCTCAGCTATAGAGATGGAGACGAGCTATGGATGTACAACCCGACCAAAGGAATTTGAAGGAGAGCTTGTGAAGTTTCTTGAGCACGGCCACTAGAAGGGCAGCCAAATCCATCCAATATACAGTTTGACCTTCCATGACAACTTTTAAAAGAGTAAAACACCTATTGAGGGAGAGCCAGCAGTTGCACCAATTCCCAATTCTTTTTTCCACTTTTTCCAGGAGCCAGTTCCAGTCAGCAATCCTGTAGGAGTCTGCCTTAATAAAATATCCTAGATATTTGAAACCTTCAGACAGATTTGTAAAGGTATGTGGGAAGAGTGACTGTAGGAGATTTAGAGACTGAATGGAGAGGTTTGAATAATGAAAAGTGGGCTTGGACCAATTTATATGTAGACCAAAGGCCCTGCAAAAGACAAGTAGAATGTTTTTTATTTCTCGCCATTCATGAATGGAGTCGTTGGTCATTATCAAGACATCGTCTATGAAAAGGAGATAAATAATATTTATCAGCTTTGATACTTTTACACCTGTCAAGTTCCCTTATGACTGGCCAAGTTTAAGAAGAATGCTCAGGCCTTCCATGACTAAAACAAATAGTAGTGGGGAGAGCGAGGAGCCATGTCGCAAGCCTCTACCACTATGAAAGAAAGGAGAGGCTTCACCATTGACCAGAACCAAGAAGGTGGCACTCGAGACACATCCCATGATCCAATTGATGGAAGTCGGATTGAAACATGATTGCACTAGAATCAACCGTAGAAAGTCCAGGTCAATGCAGTCAAAGGCCTTTTTTAGATCTAATTTAAGAATCAATGCCTTTGATTTTTTAGCTTTTATACTGTGAAGACATTCTTGAGTAGTGCCTATTGCATCAAGGATATCTCTGCCTTTGAGAAATCTCAATTTTTTGTTGGCCAGAGAGTGTGAGAGAACCGACTTTAGACAATTGGCGATAAGTTTTGTAATCAGTTTATAACACAGATTGAGAGAGATATAGGTCTTTAATCTCCAAAGGACGATGAGTTGTTTTCTTTCGGAATCAAAGTCAGGAAGGTTGAGTTTATAGAGCCTATAACTCTTCCCCAAAGTCTAGAATCTTCAACCAAGTCAAGAAGCTCTGCACCAACTAGATCAAAATAATGGAGAAAAAAATTGACGGTCCAACCATCCAGACTGGGACTCTTATCAGTTGCAAAAGAAAGAAGAATATATTTTACCCCCTGTAGGGAATAGGGTCTGTCCATATGGAAAATGTCCTCAGTTGTAGCCATTCGAGGAAAGAGACTTGCCACTCTAACCAAGTCTAAGAGCGAAGGATCGTATCTAGCTCCATAAAAAGTTTTGTAATGATTAGTGGTTGTTTTTTTTAAAGCAGGTCGATTCTTATGAGTAAAACCATCATCATCGATGATATCCCAAATGTATTTTTTATTCCTACGATTACTAGCAAAGGAGTGGAAAAACTTTGTGTTGTTGTCACCACATTTTAACCATGTAGCCCTGTTGCGTTGGCGCCACAATGCCTCTTCTGCCAGGAGGATATTGTTTCATTCTGTCTCTAGACGTTCCAAAGTACAGTCAAAATGTGACAGTCCGCCAGCTTGATGGTCCATGTGGGAAAGTTCCATTAGTATCGCCTCCAATTCATGAAGTATAACAAGTTTGTTGTATCTAAGATCCTTTTTCATCTGTTTACCAAACGTTTGAGCGAATTTAACTTCCAGACCAAGCAATATTGAACATTCTGTTCGGAAAGGTAAATGGGATCCATCCAAACTTGCTTGACAATCGAGTGTAGATCTGGCTCTAGAAGCCAGGTCGGGTTGAATTTAAATGGATAGGAAATTAACCTGCGTGGAGCCAGATGTAGAATGATCGGAGCATGATCAGAGAAAAAAGGAAAATCAACCCAATTCTTTAAGCGGGCAGCCTGTAGAGTCAAATCTGTAGAAAGTAAGAAGCGGTCCAATCTTTTGGAGATCGCATCTGGTCCCGAGTGCCCATTGCGCCAAGTAGGGACGATGGCAGCCGACAAAAGATCCACTAAGTTATGGTTTCGTATGAGCATGTAGAAATAGTTTGACAATGGATCTAATGAAGTTGAGGATCCCCAGATTTCCCTTAAGCTGGTTGTGAAATTCATATCACCAGCGATAATTAGATTGGTACCAGTCAGAAGTCCGCGGTCTGCCACCCTATCCCAAAAGAATTTCTGATCGTTGCAAGGACCATACATATTTAAAAGAGTGATCGGTTGTGTGTTCCAGAGGCTGGTACCAGTCAAGAGGAAAAAGAGTGATCGGTTGTGTGTTCCAGAGGCTGGTACCAGTCAAGAGGATACCACCACAACAAAGTAAAGGGACTAGTGAAAACTTTGAAGGATCCCAAAAGACAGCTAAACCTCCCGAGGTACCCAAAGAGCTTGTAGTTGCAGATAGCCAGGTAGGACGGAAATTGTAAATAAATTTTCTCGCTTTTGAACTAGCGACAAGTGTTTCTTGAAGGAAGATTATGTCCGGTGTTGTCTTGTTGAGCAAGCGTCTGAAGGAGGCGGATTTTAGGGTCCCCCCCACCCCTTTGATGTTTAGAGAGAGAAGAATCATTATTTTTCTCTCGCTAGGGCTTTAATGCCTCTAAGCGCCCCAAAATCCAGATGTGTAGTAGCAGAAGTAGTGACAGAATTTTTTTCCAGAGAAGCCTCTTTTCCTCTAGCAAAGTAGTGACAGAATTTTTTTCCAGAGAAGCCTCTTTTCCTCTAGCACTCCTTGTTTTGATCGGGGAGAGTGAAAAATCCCTGCCCTTTGACCAAAAGTATTCCTTGGCCAATGGATCTTCAGAAGTGGTAAAAGAGTTTGAAGTCGAGGCTAAGTCCGAAAGCCTGTGAATAGCTTTCCCTGAGAAGGTAGGTAAGGGGACAGGAGAGAGAACCTCCCTATAGGAAGGAACAAGGTTGTCAAAAAGATCTGCAAGGGTATCTTCTCTTGGGTCTGATACTTTGTGGCCCACAGTTATGTATGCAAGGAGATCCGCAGACTCCCCAAGCTCACCCATGGAAGATTCTATAAGAGAGGGAAGTGTATCAAGTGCAAGGTTACTGAGCTCAGATGCTACGACTACTTGCAAGTAGGTAGCCCGAGGTGCTAGTGTAGAATCGTCTGGTGGTGTAGGTGGAGGAGGATAGGTGAAGGATGGGTCTGTGGTCCAGAGCTCTGAGGAGGAACAACCGAAGGTGGGGACAAGGGTTTACTCTGAGTTCGCAGGGGTGGATCACTGGAAGGATTAGACGAGGCAAAAGAAAAAATGGAGGGAGAGTTGTCTAAGAGATCCCTTTCCCAAGCAGTTAAGGAGAAGTAAAGGGATGGGAAAAAAAGTCTCAACTTACCAATAGTTGTATTCAAAGCAGTGGAGTCTGATGCTTCAAGGAAATCAGACAGTGGAGTTGTAGAGTGTTCATCGAGAGAGTCCTGTCTAGTAGAGAGCTCTAACATAGAATCTTTAGAAAAATCCTCTGCCACTTTGCCCGAGCAATGTTTTCGCAAGTGACCGGTTTGTCTACAAAGAGTACACCTGAAGGGTATACCAAGATAGTCGATATTTTGGTGTATAATGTGTCCCCACCATTCGATATCAATCGATTCCTTTAAGCCTTCGTGGATGTCCAGTTCCACTAAGACTCTGGCAACCCTTTTGATATGAGCTAAAACTTTCAAATCGACGGCTAGGACTTTTCCCAGACTAGTACCAATAGCCTCCAACGCTTTACAGTTCTAGAGGTAGAGTGGGATTCTAGGGAGAAGGACCCAAAGATGGCACAGTTGAAAATAGTCTTGTGCTGGATTAAAAATAATGTGCCACCTTTTAAGCATGAGGTTGCCTCCATCAAATAACCAGTGTCCATTTAGTAACAGATATGTGTCCTCCGGGGAGTGTAGATGGAAGCCGAACCAATCGTGCGTTAAGTAAGAGATTTCATAAAAGTATCCAAGCAGTGGCTTCCAAGTCGTATGTACCCAGACAATTATGTACGTCTTTCGGAGAAAACGGTAGGAGGTTCTACCAACCAAGGTGCATAAAGACAAGTTAACAGTGTCTTTCAGACCCACGTCGTCGCCTAACACCATCCATTTTTTTTATCTCTTTGGACGCCAAGGCCGATGTGTAGGTTTCTTATCGCCAGGAGAAGGAGCAGATCCCTTTTGTAAGTGTGGCCCGATTGAGGTGAAGGGTTTATTAATAGTATGTGAGGGAAGGAAGTGTGCAGCTAATGAACTGGTATGTGATGCCTGACGTGGAAACGAGTGTGAGGAGGAAGGAAGAGGAACGAAGGCTGAAGGCACAGTAGTAGTGGAGGGAGGGATGATGGAGGATAATGGAGAGGGAAGGCAGGGAAACACTATGGGGGAGTAAACAATTGAAGAGAGGGACGAGGGGAAGACAGGGGGCGGAGGTAGGTCGGGACAGTAAGAGGTGCCCAGATCCCACTGCAGACAGGGATATTTACATGCAATTTTTGAGAGCACAATAACCGAGGGGGAAATATATACACCATGCCAAAATGCATCATCATCTGCACCCATGAGAGCGTTGACGTCATCGTCCATGGGTGCACGTAGCGCATAAGTTTCTCCCCAGTCCTCCTAGTACCCACTTGGCTAAGTAGCAGAAAAGGGGCCCAGATTAGATAAGTATGGATGACCGGACGCCCCAATGAAGACACTACAGAAGGAGGACAAAGAGAGATAGGTCGGAGAGCACAAGGAAAAAACAACAAACTAGCAAGGGAGCTAGGACCGCCTCTGTGAAAAGGGAGGCTTAGTGAATAAGCTCGGGTAGGGGGAGACGAATATGAAATCCATTAGTAGAGAGTTGATGGTTTGAACTAGTAGTTTCCTGCCAATGGCAAGGAGTTGCAGAGCCGAAAAATGTCATTGGTAGCCTAACTACAAAGCCAAGAGTTGATGGACATATGCCATATTATATTTTAGCATATAGATAAAATGTTGGCTACTTATTATTTTTAAAATTCAAACACGAGGGAATATCGCTTTGGGGCTAATGCAGTTTTTTCAAAGGGATATTTTGATTTATGTATGGTCTGGACATTAATGGCCTAAATACAGAAGCTTCGAGGTTTGAGCAGACTTAACGTCATTCTACGTGTCATATAAAAGTTGATTTCGCGCTTTCTCTACATTTGAGTCGTATTCAAAGTGCAATCAGTAGAGCAATTAAGTTTGTACCCAGCAATAAATTTTGTTGGTTGTTCAGTCTGGTGAGAAGTTCTCACTAAATTGCTTAAATAAAGAAGAAGAAAGTATTTTAATGTTCATGAGGCTAACAAAATCCTATGGGACTAACCGTCTCACACACTGATTTTTGAATAAATTATTCCAAGAGATAGATGTCTAAATACTTACATTGTTTTCCCTACTGTCTTTGAAAGCTTCACACTCTAAAATGAAATGCTTTTCTGTTGGACATATGCCATATTATATTTTAGCATATAGATAAAATGTTGGCTACTTATTATTTTTAAAATTCAAACACGAGGGAATATCGCTTTGGGGCTAATGCAGTTTTTTCAAAGGGATATTTTGATTTATGTATGGTCTGGACATTAATGGCCTAAATACAGAAGCTTCGAGGTTTGAGCAGACTTAACGTCATTCTACGTGTCATATAAAAGTTGATTTCGCGCTTTCTCTACATTTGAGTCGTATTCAAAGTGCAATCAGTAGAGCAATTAAGTTTGTACCCAGCAATAAATTTTGTTGGTTGTTCAGTCTGGTGAGAAGTTCTCACTAAATTGCTTAAATAAAGAAGAAGAAAGTATTTTAATGTTCATGAGGCTAACAAAATCCTATGGGACTAACCGTCTCACACACTGATTTTTGAATAAATTATTCCAAGAGATAGATGTCTAAATACTTACATTGTTTTCCCTACTGTCTTTGAAAGCTTCACACTCTAAAATGAAATGCTTTTCTGTTTCCACTTTTCCAGAGGTGTAAAACATACACACCATTTCCTCCCAAGCTTCCTTTGGTATTTCCAACGCTTGGTTTCACAACTGCCTCAAAGTCAAAAGTTGCACAAGAGATCATATCCTCAAAAATGACGCCATTATTTTAGGATCAATCAACCCTTGGACTACGCAATAGAGTCCGACAATGGATGCTTAGCTTGAACACTTAAACGGCCTTTTCCATGGAAACGTGCATCCACCGGCGCAGTGCGTGTATCGAAATCTGTTCAAACCGTTTAGGGTATTTTTTCAACTTAAAAATATATGACATGAATAGTAAAAGGCAAACACGAAGGAACTCAATTGAAACCCTAATTAATTTTTCTCAAACCATCTTATGATAAGTTTTAAAGCGGTTTATTAGAAAGTGAAACGATCATGGCCTCCAATGACTTACCAGATATAAAATTATAATATATTTTTATAATGAAACTCTCGTCGATCTAAACATTAATGTTCACCTAAATGTCCAAGATGACTAATGGACTATGAAGAGTAGAGAGAGAAGGCTCAAATACATACATTTACTAAAGAAATACATACATTTACTAAGAATGAAAATATATTTAAGAGGGTTGTAAGTAAGAAGTAATCAACTTGGTTTATGTTGGTGGTATGGGGTATTAGCTTATGGTAAGTTGTTGTCAAAGGTTGAACATGTCTCTAAGGAAGAGGGATAAGTGTATTTGGTTGGCATAAGCCATGAGTGTCTTGATAGAACCAAGTGAATCTCTAAAGAGACAAAAGAACCGTCCTCTAATCTTGTAGTCGATCTATGAATTGTGGTGGATATCCTCTAATCTTGTAGTTGATATATGAATTGTGGTGGATATTCCACTAGAATTGTTCATCACAACAACAAATCTTATAATATTCTACAATCTCTTATTATCCAATGTTTTACTTTAAATTTTATATTTAATATCACTAGCTTAGTGTACAAAATACCAAAATAAATTGAAATTGAAATCAAAGAATCTAAGCAAATAAAGCATCATTCATAAAATGAACATAAGATGTACTCTATGAAAACACAATATGGAAAAAACTCAACTATAAGGTGAGGTCTATGCCTTGCTCTTTTCTTCTCAATTATGAAATGCAAATATAAAGAAAGTGCACTCACTATAGAGTTTCCATGGACATTGTGGACTATATGGCTACTATAGGATCTTCTACTTCTTTTATTCTACTTCAATATCCCACTCTCGAATGATCTACTCAACTATTGAACAACAAACAATACAATAAGTATGGAATCCATTCATTTTTCTAGCAGTCCAATATTTAACATGGCTTGATAGTTCTCTAGGGTTAGGGTTTTTACATGTCTCAACGCCTGATTAGGGTTAGGGTTTTGGACCCTCTAGAATCATATTGAAATTCCACATGTCACTAGCTCTACATGTGTGAGTAATGAAAGGT
>CBVK0100271822.1:0-23500 GCA_900067695.1 Picea abies
AGGAAGTATAATTATCATCATTTTAAAATATGCTAATTTTCAGGTTTTTTTCCGTGGGCAAAAACACGATTTTGTTGATTTCTGTAGCATCTGGGGCTAAATTTTCCTAAAAAAATTACATATCCAAGTTGCTCTTTCAAAAATAGCCCATTTCAAAAAATAAAATCAATCGAATCAAAGCTCCAAAAGTGAAGATATCTCCAATTTAAAATCGGCCATTTCTTAGGGTCTTCGTGATGGTGATGAGAATGCAGAGCTCATAACTTTTCACATGGTTCTCTGATTGCTACCAAATCAGTGTCATTGGATAGAGAATTTTAAGAGATTTCTTTTGGTATCTTATATGTGGTATTTCCAATGGATATTCTCTCTCAAATCATCATGGAAATTCAACAGGAGATGGAAGCCATCAAGACAACATTTCAAGAGTTCAAAGTTGCAAGGAAAAATCACCAGGAGAGATTTATTATGGAGACCATATACAATTACACCACAATAGAATATGCTCAAGACATATATGTTTGGTATGATTATGAGGACGAATGTGATGATTGATATATGGATAGTTGTCATTTTTGGGATGACGACCACTTTCATATTTTATATGATGACTCTACTCCACCTTATGTAGATAAAATTAATGTGAAAAATATAGAGCCAGTTATGACTACTAGTGTCCCTCTTGCAAATTCTACAATTTCATTGTTCCTTCCATATTCAACTTCGAACCTTTACAACTATGTGGATGGATATGAATATCTAGATCCACATGACCAATGTAGACCTTTGGATCAGTTTCCTATTGAGTTATGATATCTTAAGCGTAGAGTTCACATGAGAACTTGGACATGGGACCCATTTTTACAGTGGTGGATGGACCACTTCAACATGGCATCTTGTATTCCCACATGGGACCTTGGTTCTCCAACCTACTTCAGTATTATGGTCCATAATTATCCATGAGACCCTTGTATAGGGTTGTACACCCTCATAACAATCGTTGATGATAACGCTTTCATCAGGGGGATGGAATGTAGTGTAGATAGAGAGGTAATGGGGGGGAGCAAAGGGTCCATAGTGATAATAGTGGAGATCATTCAATGTAAGGTGGAAAAGGTCCACTATATTATTAAATAAATCCCACTATGGTAGTTAGATATATTAGTGTCAACATAATAAATGTAAGAGGACTTACTCGAAGGTTACTCTTCGAGAATGTTCTTAGGTGGTTGGTAGCACTATATAAAGGGGTTCAAGCAATGTAGTGGGAAGTCAAGAAGAGTATTTTATGTGGAATTTATCTCATTAGGACGTTACCCCCTCGAAGAGGCAAGTGAACATGAGAGGATCCCTTCTGTAATAGGATATATTGTATTGTAGGGATAGGATGCTCATTTCTAACATTGAAACTTGAGGATGTTTCATTATTACAATAGAAATTCCACTATTACTTCTAGTTAATTTCATTTTCTATAAAGTATGCAAAAACTCTAATTTGAATGTCCCCAACACAAGGGTTATGGTTCCTGGTTTATGTCTATAGGAAGAAGTCAAAATAATACAATTCACAAAATATATTCTACTCTCTAATTGAAGAGGAGGAGTATATGCTAGAAAAATCATGGATGTTATACATTTTGTACTATTTACCTGTTGCCAACTTGGTTATCTTCAACCTTTTCTATTGTTCATGAAGAAACATGGAATATACCCTTGAAGGGGATCTACAAGAAAAGGCTTGCAAAGATAGTCCATGGGCTCTTTGAAACTCATGCTCCTTGATCCTTAGGAAGTACTAGCTATCCTCAAACTTGGATTTCCATTTCTTTTCTTCGGCTAAATGCTAATAAATCCAATGTTCTTGTATCTTTTGAATTTCATGATTGTATTCATGTTTGTAGATTATTCCAAGATCATAAAGTTCTTATTTTCCTTTCCATTGATATAAATTAGCCTTTTAAGGAAGCAATAACATATTTATTTGCAAGAATATCATCTAGAATTGTGTTTACTACCTCCTCTTCTCAAGGTTTAGCAGAATTCCTTAATGTAAAGCATCAATGGAATGCTATTTTTTAGGTTTAATCTTATGAAATTTTTTCTAAGCTTCTGATTATGTAATTTCAATCGCTTATTCTATTTTCTCAATTTTTTTTCTTTGAATCTTAAACATTTCATTTTGAGCCTTAATATGTCGATATAGGATTATAGCTATGCATTTTGTTCCTCTAAATATTTTAGTATTATTACTTTTTCTCAATTTCATCTTCTCAAAAAAATTAATAGGTTTTGTAAATGCTACATTTTTCTTTTGTTTATGTCTAAAATCCCCTACCTCATGTTTTCTTTCTTTTTGTGGCAATTTTTAGTTAGAAGTCTGTGGATCTTGTGGATTGTGAGAATGTGATGTGGAAAACCATACTTGTTACCTCCTATATGGACAACTAAATCTTGCAGCATGTATGTCCTCATTAGGTTGATAGGTGGGTTTTCATGTTCCATTCTTCGAGATGTTTCTATTGTTTATGTAGAAATAGGTCCCTCCCATTCTATGCACTTTTACCTATGAGCATACTCCTTGTAGTTTTTCATTTACAATCCCTATGAGGAGAAGGAAAGAGGACCTTTTCCGAGTAGTGGAGTAAACCTAGCAGTCCAAGTTTCTCTACTTCATGTAGTTGAACTAGTTCGAATCCCCTTTTGTTCGATAAACACATCCCAAGGCAACCCATAGTGATTCAATTCTTCAAGAACTAATAGTTTAATAAGGTTTAAATGGTACAAACTTCGTTTCACATTTTCCTTCCATTTTTGAACATGTGTAGAAATTTTAGTGAGCCTTATCCACATACAGTAGGGTAAATTTACCATCTTACCCTCTTTTAAATGAAGCAAGAGTTTGATATGATAAAGAAAAGTCAAACTAAAATGGCACTCACATATGATATATTTTTGTACGTAAAATATTACCTCTTTCCATGGATTGATAAATGATTCCCGAGGAATCAAATCTTTCAAGTTCATTAATATGCTTTAAATAATTATTTTGGGCTTCTAAAACATCCATCTTAACTTGAAATACAATCTTTAATGTTTTAATTTCAAATTCAATAGGTAGGACTACATGCTTACCATAAACAAGATCATAGGGAGTGAAGCTAGTATCTCCATATAGTGAGGTAGGCACATAGAGCTTCCAACATCATTTATGCCCAATCCCAGTGATAAATCAACACTATCTTGGTCAAAATGGTTTCTATAACCTTGTTGGTGATTTCAACCTACCCATTTTCTTGTGGATGGTATGGAGTGGATGTTCTATGTCTGATATAGTATTTTTCAGTGATAGACTTGATGACTTTGAAGTAAACTATGTTCCCCGATATATCACAATATCTTGAGGTACACCAAAGCATCCAAAGATATCCTCATACAAGAAATCAACTATTTCTTTCTTAGTTTCCCTTGGAAGATATTTGGCCTCAACCCATTTAGTGACACAATTTGTACATACCAAAATGTATACCTTTTTTCGTTGGTGGATAAATTAGTCCAACAAAATCTATATCCAATTTTTCAAAAGGATCTATTAAAATGTATGGTTCTAAAGGAATATAATATTACTATACTATTCATCCCATTCTCTAATAGATGTCACAATGTCTGACATATTTCTTGGAATCCCTAAAAAGGGTACGCCAATAATATCCCAAAATGAAGAAATTTGTTGGCAGTTCTTTTGTTAGTGAAATTTCCTCCACATGTCTCATCATGACATGATTTCAATATATCATAGACTCCATATTCATGAACACATATTTGGATAACTATATCAAGTCCTGTGCAAAAGAGGTGGCTTTGAACCCAAGAGTATTTGGAATTTTGTCAAACAATCCTCTACTTCTCCTTTGGGGAGAAATGTTGTGGTAGTTTTCCTGTAGCCAAATAGTTAGAAATATCTTCAAACCAAGGTTTTTCAATGGAGGTTTCAAATAAATGTTCATGGAATTGCTTATTCTACCTTTTTTTCTTTGGAATCCCATTCAAGTGGGGGTCGAAACACATTGCTTCTAGGCCCAACTGAGATAGTTTACTCTGTTTATAGTTAAATCAGTCTTTTTTTCTAGTCTATTACTGGTGACCTTGTTAGAGATATTCTAAATCCCTCACCTCGAGACCATTTATTCTCTCTACAACATCACAAGTAGAACAATGTTCAAAAGTTTCCCATGGCATATACAATGCATGACAATTTGCAGTAATGCATAGATCCCTAGTTTGACAAGTAAAGCGAACAATTATCTGGTTATCCTTCTAAGATATTGAAAGGTATTAAGAAAACTCATCATTTTTGGCATCATTGTCGGAGGAATATGAACAATGCAAATTCTTTATTTCCTATATATAGAAGTATATTTACCTGGGGGATTTATTTGTACCCGTGTGATTTTTGTTTTCTTGTGTGCCTGTTTTTTCATCTTGTTTTTGGAGATGGCATGCTTATTTTCAATGTGTGTGTTGTTTCTATTTAAAGATAAGATATTTTTCAAAATATCATGAGAAGAGATAGAGACCTCGTAGGTCATTTTAATAGATCCACAAAAAATACCCCATAGAATAACATTGTAGGGAAACATACTCAAGGATAAGGCTCCAACCAGCCCAATTACCTGATGCCAATAGCTATCTCTCTGGATAAAATAATTCCAGAACCTCCCTCTGTAGAATAAACACATCCAACCCACCTTTTGGAGGCTTCTTCTTCAGTACAAGTAGAAAATTTTTCTCCTAGGATTATCCAATGAACAAACAACCAAGCCATGAATTTGAAGCACCTATTAATCCAACCAACCCTATAGAGTTCCCAGAACAATAAGAGGACAATTTAATACAGTTTATATGATAAATGGATGAAGAAACAAACCAAGTCATGAAAATAGAGGCTGTCACCTTTGAATTTCCAATAAAAAATATAGATGAGGTAACTCAAATGAAGAATATTCTACACTCTTATTTGCCAAACTTTCATGGCTTAGCTATGGAGGACCTAGACAGATTTTTGTTTTAATTTGACATCTTCTACAAAAGTTACGACTATATATCTCATGCTCACAAGTTGAATCTCTTTCCAACCACTCTCAAGAATGCTTCCCTCTGATGGTTCATGGGACTTAGTGGGAACCACATCACCACATGGGGACAAATGAGAAGGGAGTTCCTCAAAAACTACCAAGACCACTATAAGGATAAGGATCATAGGGAATAAGTGCTTATAATGATTCAGAAGGAAGATGAGAGAATGGAAGACTTCATGGAATGATTCCAATACAATTTAGAGTGGTCAATACAAAGCCAATCAGATCCAGAGACCAAATGAATCTTATTGTTAAGAGGGTTCAAGGATGACTATATTTACATCATGAACTTGATGGGAGTTGGTGATATATACCAATATCCCTATGAGCTTATCTAAAAACTATGTCAAAGATATTCCAAAGGGACATCACAACCCAGAAAAGGGCTAAGGGACACATTGAAAAGGATTAATAAGACACACAGTGGTGGATTCATTCAATATGAAATAGGGAATATGCTAGAGGACTTCAAAACATATATACTTAGTTTCTTAAGCTCCCAGTTAGATACCTTGTAGCTGAAAAAGAAGCAGGAGGAGGCACTATTTTTTGTCTGAAATCCAGAAAAAGGGATCCATTGAAGGAGTGCCCACTTGATCGAATTGAAACATGTGGTATCTATGAAGAAGAAATCTCCACTAGAAATTTCCCATACTTACATGGTTTAAAAGTAGTTTATTAGGAAGTAAGTGGGGAGGTTGATAAATTACGCCTTATCACACAAAAATGTCCATGGAAAACTCAACCTTAAGGTATGTCTCTAGACCAATCTTATCATTTTAACTCTTATTATAATAATACCTCCATGCAATAGACCCCTCAATGGTGGTACCCACCTAATCCCTATAACTCACAATGGATGTCTCCATCAACCTAAAACAATCCTTGGGAATAGGGTTGGAGGATCCCACATTTTGTGGGAAATCATCAATTATTATCACAACAACCTATAACACTTGATGTAGGAGCATCAATCACATCAAGCGAGCCAGCGCGGAAGACAAAGGATAGCTGGGCAGACCCAGCCAAATTTTTGAATTTTCCCTTGAAGTTGATGTGCAAATATAAATGAGATCATTTAATGAAGGCGCATTGGTATAATGTAATCAGACCTTGAGTGCCCCGCTCTCATCTGAAGTAGATGGAGGCATTTATAGTAGTTAATGCAGGTAGATAGAAATTTAATTCTAGATTAGACTGTTTGGGAGCGAAAGAGGGAAACGGGATATAGACACCATCATTGTGCATTGTAAAATAGTTAGAAGCATTGGAGCATGGAAGAGAAGCATAGAGCTGTGTAGAAACACCGATGTACAGTTATTTGGATTAATAGAAGAAGTTGATTCAAGTTCATGGCGTTGTGTTGTTCTCTGTGTATGTGCGTTGATTGATATGCTCATGAGTATTTACTTCCTGTTATGAATTTGCTTTACATGCTATGTATGAATGATTTCTTGCTGAGTGTTTGAAATCTGAGAAAGGAAGTAGAAGAAATGAGTTTCAATTGTTTCTCTATCTGAGCAAGGATTCCTACAAGGAGTGCAGTTGAAGTCGTCCGCAAGGAGTGCGTTGACAGAAGGCTAAGATAGTTTAACTCTTGTTCTCATTCACCCATAAGTGAAATTGGGTTATAGGAGCCGTCAAGGAGTGCGCAGGCTAAGGAAAGTCTCAGTTGTGAATCTGAGCGAAGCATTGAAGGACTGTTGTTGCAGGTGTGCGCAGAGTCGAAAGAACTCAACACTTGGAAGTGTTCGAGGATTGCCACAAGGAGTGCACCCAAGGGTCTTCTCGAAGACTCAGAATTGTGTGAAGCTTAGGAAGGACAAGGCTTTCAAGCTCATCGAAGAGAAACACAGGGAGGCTGTGCCGTGGATTGTCTGAACTAGTGCTGCAAAGTTACACGCAGGAGGACTAGTTTTCATAGAGGAATATTGGGTTCACCCGTAGAAAACATCAAAGAGGAAGAGATCGACGGTTAGGATCTTGTGGAGAAGATTCGAAAAATCCCGTCAGCCATTGGATCTACCAAAGAAGCGAGGAGGTTACGGCCGCATTCAGAGTTCAAGCTCTAGGGGTCGTGAGCCGTTGGATCGTTGATCGGTTACCCGTCAGTCGTTCGATCTGACAGGAGTTGCACAGGGTTTAACCCTAGTGAGTAGAGTAAGAACTCCGAGAAGCATCGGGATATCGAGGCATCGGGGTTCGGGAAATTGGGAGTCACGAGAGTAGAAGATCGAGAATTTTCATGGTAAAAGTCCCAGAAAGGATCAGAGCCATCCATTTGTGGAGACGCTTGGCAGACATTGAGGCGTCGGGAGTCGGGATATCGGTATTCCTATGGACAGGAGATCGGGTAATTCCACCTTGAAAACCCCGACACAAATCTGGGCCATCCATCTAAGTGAACATGCGTGTCACGTGATCATCCATTCCGGAGATCCGGGAATTAGACATCAGGATATCGATGCTCGATAAATCGGAGTTCCTGAGGTCGTAAAAGTCGGGACATCAGAAGTCTCGAAATCCTGAGAGTTAACCAGGACCTTCCATCAGAGGAGGACGCGCAGCAGAAATCGGAGCCATCGAGGAAAGTCCCGACAGGAAGTCATCTATCGGCATTTGGGTCATCAGGATATCGGGAATCCTGGTGACAAGGTGTTTATGCAATTTGGAATAGTGAAGTATGAAACCCCGATAAGGAGGGAAGCGCCATTGTGGGCCAACAGTCAGCATAGTGGAGAGTTAGGATTCGAAAGATCGGTAGTCCCATGGGAAAATGTTTTTCAACATTTGAAACCCCGAAGTCCCAAGGGAGATCTAGAGTCGTTGGTCTCATAGGAAATCACGACCATTGATCAAGCTAAAAGCGGACAGGAGTTGCTAGCTGACGTCACATCGAGAAATCGGGATTTGAGGGATTGCGAATCCTGAGGACGAGTGTATTTGGACATTGGAAAGTCCAAAACCCCGATGGGAGGTATGACTGTGGTCATATAAGGGGAGGTCGTGTGGACCAAAGGTCTAGTTCGGAGGGACTAACGGGAATTGGAGCAGATCAGAATTTCAAAGTCCAAAATCCCGAAAGAAGATAAGGCTGCGGTCTTATGAATTCTGGTCATATGGGTCAGGATTCTAACCAGGAGGGATAACGCGTAAAAGGTGCATCAACAAATCTATTCATTGGAGATCGCAGATTCAAGAGGTAAATAACTCTCAACATCAGGGACCACGAAACCCCGAAACCTGATCCTCTATTCTTATGTTGTCAAAGAGAACAGTGACCGGCCTAAAGACTTTAAAGTGTCAAAAAGACCTATGGGTCCATTTCGAAGGAGATTCCAGTGAGAATCAAAAGATCCATTCCTTCTTGAGGGATAAAATTGAACGATCCTTAAGACTAGGAGGTCAGGTGTGGGACCTGCTGAGGTAGGTGCCCGGGTTGACGCCATCAAGTGGTATCAGAGCTTAGAAAAGCTTCTTTTCTTTATGTAGCAGAGAGAAAGGAAAATTCACCATGCCACCAAGGAGAAGGGATAGACAATCACCCAATCCAGAGGAGGAAAGGGAGATGCCTAGAGGAAGGGGTAGAGAAGTGCAGAATCCAGAAGTAGAAAGAGATCTGCATAACTTACGCGCTAGAGTTGTGGACATGGAAATAAGACAAAGGCGCAGAGCTGATGTAGGAGATATTAGTGAATCTGAAAATGAAGATGATGCTAGACATGGAGAAGAAGAAATCCCAGTAGAAGATGTAGCAAATGAGCGCTTACTTAAAGCTGTTGCAAGAATGGATGCAAAGGTGAAGATGGACATTCTAGTTTATGAGGGAAATTTGGATGTAGAAGAGCTTCTAGACTGGATTAGAGCTCTAGACACCTATTTTGACTATGAAGATATCAAAGAGGAAAATAAAGTCAGGCATGCCGTCACGAGATTAAAAGGACATGCAGCCTTGTGGTGGGATGAACTACAAGCTGACAGGCGTTGCCAAGGCAAGTAGAAAATTAAGAGCTGGGACAAGATGATTGCAAAGATGAAGGAAAAATTCATCCCCAGGGACTACCAAATTTCTTTGTTTAGGAGGATGCAGAACCTGAGACAGAAGCTGATGAAAGTGAAGGAATATACTGAGGAATTTTACAGGTTGAATATCAGGGAAGGTCATCGCGAAAGCAATGACGAAAAAGTGGCCAGGTATATGAATGGCCTGAGATATGAGATTTAGGATGAAATGAGTATGGAAACCATCTGAATGGTAGAAGATGCTTATCAAATGGCTCTGAAAGTGGAAGAGAAGCTAAGCCGAAAGCAAAGTTAGAGGGGCTGAGGCAGGAGTCAGCCCAGGGGAAAATCAGTTTCCTAGGAAAGAACCCAGAAGCTCAAGGACGACTGGAAGAAACCTCAAACTCGGACAGAAAGAGGTGGAAGCTCACAGCAAGGGCGAAATGATGAACAGAGAGAACAACATACTGAGCAGAGAGGAGGATATGCTGATAATAATAGGTTTCCTCGTACTAGAGGTAGAGGAATAGGAAGAGGTGGAGTAATCACATGCTTCACATGTGGAAAGAATGGGCACAAGTCATTCGAGTGTCCAGAGAAAAAGAAAGAAACTGGAGAAACTCACATCGTTGAGGCACAGAGGCGAGATGTTGAGGTAGAAGACGCTGAAGGTGGAAGATCGCTCATGATGCGAAAAGTTCTTTTGACACCCAAAAAGGAAGTCGAGAGCTCAGCCCAAAGAAATAGTATTTTTAGGACTTCTGGCAAGACCAAGGATAGAGTGTGCAAGGTCATTGTGGATAGTGGAAGAACGGACCATCTCATTTCAATCGAGATGGTAGAAAAGCTGGAGCTGGAAATGACTGATCATCCAAGTCCATATAAATTTTCATGGCTACAAAAAGGACATCAGGTAAATGTCACCAAACAATGCTTAGTTGAATTTAAGATAGGGGGATATAATGATAAAATATTATGTGATGTTATTCCTATGGATGTTTGTCATCTATTGTTGGGTAGACCATGGAAATATGATAGAAATGTGATTCATGATGGGAGAATGAACACATACACCCTGGAGAAGAATGGGGGGACACACATGTTACGTCCAATAAAGGATAAGGAGGTGAAGCCGAAAGTAAGCAACACAGTACTTCTCATGAGTGGGAAGGAACTCCTTACCGAGGTTAAGAAGAAGGAGGATCCACATTTTATTGTGGTCAGAAAACCGAAGATTGTTCTAACTAGCACAAGAGTGGATGATTTTCCAGAAGAAGTTCAGGAACTGCTGGAAGAGTTCGCTGACATAGTAGTGGACGAATTACCTCATTCATTGCCACCGATGAGAAGTGTGAGTCATCGCATTGATCTCCTACCAGGAGCTAGTTTGCCAAACAAAGCCGCGTACATATTGACGCCGCAGGAGAATGAAGAGGTCAAAAGACAAGTCTAGGATTTGTTGGACAAAGGTTTGGTTAGGGAAAGCTTGAGTCTGTGTGTTGTTCCAACAGTACTCAGTCCGAAGAAAAATGGAGGTTGGAGGATGTGCATTGATTCAAGGGAGATTAATAAGATAACTATCAGGTACAGATTCCCATTGCCAAGAATGGACGATTTGATGGATTGCTTAAGTGGAGCAAAATTATTTTCAAAGATTGATTTGAAAAGCGGATATCACCAGATTCGCATGAGAGAAGGTGATGAATGGAAAATAACATTCAAGACAAGCGAAGGTTTGTATGAATGGCTTGTTATGCCTTTTGTCTTAACAAATGCGCCAAGTACCTTTATGAGGTTAATGAATGAAGTCCTAAAAGAATTCATTGGAAAATTTGTCATTGTATATTTGGACGATATACTGATTTTCAGTAAAACGGAAGCTGAACATCTAAAGCATTTAGCCATTGTGATGAAGAGATTACATCAAGAGAAGTTGCTGATAAACATAAAGAAGTCCTCATTCATGAAGACAGAGCTCATTTATTTGGGGTTTGTTATTTCAGCAAATGAGTTGAGGATGGAGCCAGATAAGGTGGAGGTAATCAAGAATTGGCCATCACCGAGGAACATATTTGAGGTGAGAAGTTTTCATGGTTTGGCTAGCTTCTACCAAAAATTCATTAGGAATTTCAGTGGAATTAGTGTATCAATGATGGATACAATGAAGAAAAGACATAAATCTTTTCACTGGACAGAAGAGTCTGAGAAGAGTTTTAATTTGTTGAAACGGAAGATTACGGAACAACCAATTCTGTTGTTGCCAGACTTCCAAAAGACATTTTAGGTAAAATGTGATGCAAGAGGGTTTGCAATAGGAGCAGTCTTAAGTCAAGATGACAGACCAATTGCATATTTCAGCGAGAAGCTAAATGAAGCGAAGGTGAAGTATTCCACGTATGATAAGGAGTTTTATGCCATCGTCCAGGCATTGAAGAAATGGAGGCACTATTTGATTCCAAAGGAATTTGTTTTATATAGTGATAACCATGCATTGCAGTTTGTGAATCAACAGGAAAATTTAAATCAGAGGCATGTTAAATGGGTTGAATACATGCAGAATTTCACTTTTGTGATAAAACATATTTCTGGTACTGCTAACAAAGTTTTTGATGCTTTGAGCAGGAAGTGTTTGCTATTGCAGGAGTTCAAAGTCAAGACGTTAGGTTTTGATGATCTCAGAGACATGTACATAGATGATCTAGACTTTAAGGAAGCGTATGAAGTAGCTGAGAATCCAGTTCTCAGAGATAGAAACAAATGGGCCGAATACATGATCCAGGAAGGATTGTTATTTAAAGGCAATCAGATGTGTATTCCAAATTGTTCCATGAGGGATAATCTGCTGAAGGAGAAACACAGCGGAGGATTGGCTGGATATTTCGGTCATGATAAGACATTCGTGAAGCTGAGCGAGTCATAATTTTGGCCAGGGATGCAATCAGAGGTCAAGAGGTTTGTAGATCGATGCGGAATTTGCCAGCATTCAAAGGGAAGGAAGCAGAATGCGGGTTTTTATCAACCATTGCCCATACCTAAGAGGCCATGGGATGAAATTAGCATGGATTTCATAGTGGGATTTCCAAGGACACAAAGAGGATATGATTCAATCTTTGTGGTAGTGGATAGATTTTCCAAGATGGCACATTTTATCCCATGTCAGAAAACCAGTGACGTGAAGCACATCGTGAATCTATTTTTCAAAGAAGTCGTTTGACTTCACGGCTTACCAAGGAGTATAGTTTCGGACAGAGATACAAAGTTCATGGGGAACTTTTGGAGGACATTATGGAAGAAGCTGGGGAATAAATTGTTGTTTAGTTCAGCTTATCATCCTCAGACGGATGGACAGACAGAAGTGGTGAATAGAAGTCTGGGAGACTTGCTGAGGAGCCTGGTGGCAGAGCACCACAACAGTTGGGACAATACATTGCCACAGACAGAGTTTGCGTATAACGACTCAGTGAATTGGAGCACAAGACAGAGTCCATTCCAGATTGTATATGGCACACAGCTGAGAGGAGTTTCTGAATTGAGAGATTCAGAATAGACTGCTACTAGGAGCGCTAGTGCAGACGAATTCGTAGAGGCGATGAAAGAACTTCACAACCAGGTGAAGGAGCGATTGCAGAATTCAAGTCAGGAGTATAAGCGGAGAGCAGATCAACATTGAAGACGACTCCAATTTGAGGTTGGTGACTTGATTCTAGCGCACTTGAGAAGAGAAAGGTTCCCAAGGGGAACATACAATAAATTGAAGATGAAGAAAATCGGACGATGCAAGGTCTTGAAGAAAATTGGAGAGAATGCTTATGAGATTGAATTACCCGATGGGATCAAAATTTCTCTGATATTCAATGTCTCAGATTTATACCCATACAAACTTGAGGAAGCAGGAGCAGAAGGTGAACAACTAGAGGTTCAGTGGAAAAAATAGATGCCAGTCGTAGAGAGATCATAGATGGAGTGCATACTGGACAAGAGAGTCAGTAATAAGACCAAGAGGAGAGAATACTTTGAATATTTGGTCAAGTGGAAGGACCATCTAGTTGAAGATGCCAGCTGGGAAAATGAAGTAGAGATTCTAAAGCATGGACAGACCGTGCAGGAGCTCATGGATAGGAGCCCATGAAAGTTTTCAAGCGAGGGAGTATGATGCAGGAGCATCTCTCACATCAAGCGAGCCAGCGTGGAAGACAAAGGACAGTTGGGAAGACCTAGCCAAATTTTTGAATTTTCCCTTGAAGTTGATGTGACAAATATAAATGAGATCATTTAATGAAGGCGCCTTGGTATAATGTAATCATACCTTGAGCGTCCCGCTCTTGTCTGAGGTAGATGGTGGAATTTATAGTAGTTAATGCAGGTAGATATAAATTTAATTCTAGATTAGACTATTTGGGAGCGCAAGAGGGAAATGGGATATAGACACCCTCATTGTGCATTGTAAAATAGTTAGAAGCATTGGAGCATAGAAGAGAAGAAGAGAGTTGTGTAGAAACACCCATGTACAGTTATTTGGATTAATAGAAGAAGTTGATTCAAGTTCATGTCATTGTGTTGTTCTCTATGTCTGTGTGTTGATTGATATGCTCATGAGTATTTACTTCCTGTTATGCATTTACTTTACATGATATGTATGAATGATTTCTTGCTGAGTGTTTGAAATCTGAGAAAGGAAGTAGAAGAAATGAGTTTCAATTTTTTCTCTATCTGAGCAAGGATTCCTGCAAGGAGTGCAGTTGAAGTCGTCCGCAAGGAGTGCGTTGACAGAAGGCTCAGATAGTTTAACTCTTGTTCTCATTCACCCAGAAGTGAAATTGGGTTATAGGAGCCATGCAAGGAGTGCGTAGGCTAAGGAAAGTCTCCATTGTGAATCTGAGCGAAGCATTGAAGGACTTTTGTTGCAGGTGTGTGCAGAGTCGAAAGAAATCAACACTTGGAAGTGTTTGAGGATTGCTACAAGGAGTGCGCGCAAGGGTCTTCTCGAAGACTCAGAATTGTGTGAAGCTCAAGAAGGACAAGGCTTTCGAGCTCGTCGAAGAGAAATACAGGGAGGTTGTGCTGTGGATTGTCTGAACAAGCACTGCAAAGTTATGTGCAGGAGGACCAGTTTTCATAGAGGAATACTGGGTTCACCCATAGAAAACATCAAAGAGGAAGAGATCGATGGTTAGGATCTTATTGAGAAGATTTGCAAAATCCCGTTAGCCGTTGGATCTACCAAAGAAGCAAGGAGGTTACGGCCGCATTCGGAGTTCAAGCTCTAGGGGTCATGAGCCATTGGATCGTTTATCAGTTACCTGTCAGTCGTCTGATCTGACAGGAGTTGCATAGGGTTTAACCCTCGTGAGTAGAGTAAGAACCCCGAGAAGCACCAGGATATCTAGGCATCAGGGTTCGAGAAATCGGGAGTCACGAGAGAAGAAGATCAGGAATTTTCATGGTAAAAGTCCCAGAAAGGATCAGAGTCGTCCATTTGTGGAGACACATGGCAGACATCAAGGCGTCAGGAGTCGGGATATCGGTATTCTTGTGGACAGGAGATCAGGTAAGTCCACCCTAAAAACTCCGACACAAATCTGGGTCGTCCATCTAAGAGAGGACGCATGTCACGTGATCATCCATTCCGAAGATCTGGGCATTAGACATCGGGATATCGATGCTCGGGAAATCGGAGTTCCTGAGGTCGTGAAAGTTGGGACATCAAAAGTCTCTAAATCCCGAGAGTTAACCAGGACCGTCCATCAGAGGAGGACGTGCGGAAGAAATCGGAGCCATTGGGGAAAGTCCCAACAGGAAGTCATCTATCGGAATTTGGGTCATCGGGATATCGGGAATCCTGGTGACAAGGTTTTTATGCAATTCAAAATCGTGAAGTCCGAAACCCCGATAAGGAGGGAAGCGCCATTGTGGGCCAGCTGTCAGCATAGCAGAGAGCCAGGATTCGAAAGATCGATAGTCCCATGGGAAATTTTTTTTTGACATTTGAAACCCTGAAGTCCCGAGGGAGATCTGGAGCCATTGGTCTCATAGGCAATCACGACTGTTGATCAGGCTAAAGGTGGACAGGAGTTGCTAGCTAATGTCACGTCGGGAAATCAGGATTCGAGGGATCGCGAATCCTGAGGACGAGTGTATTTGGACATTGGAAAGTATGAAACCCCAATGGGAGGTATGACTGCAGTCATATAAGGGGAGGTCACATGGACCAAAGGTCTAGTCTGGAGGGACTAACGGGAATTAGAGCACATCGGGATTTTGAAGTCCAAAATCCTTAAAGAAGATAAGGCTGCGGTCTTCTGAATTCTGGTCATATGGGTCAAGATTCTAACCAGGAGGGCTAATGCGTAAAAGGCACATCGAAAAATCTATTCATCAGAGATCGGGGATTCAAGAGGTAAATAACTCTCAACGTCAAGGACAACGAAACCCCGAAACCCGATCCTCTATTCTTTTGTTGTCGAAGAGAATAGTGACCGGCCTAAAGACTGTAAAGTGTCGAAAAGACCTGTGGGTCCATTTCAAAGGAGATTCCAGTGGGAATCAAAAGAGCCATTCCGGCTCGAGGGAGAAAATTGAATGATCCTCAAGACCGAGAGGTCAGGCGCGGGACCTGCTGAGGTAGGTGCCCGGGTGGACGCCATCAACACCTCAACCTATACTACAACTCTAAAATCCTAGCCAACCTCCTCCTCAATTGTAAATCCCTAAACAACCTATCCCTAACCCCAATAAAAAACCAACACAACATGCATATATTGTTGGATTTCCATTTTACCCTGCTTACTCTATCTCTTCCATGGAATGTCATTATATACACTTAAGATATGGAAAACCATAAACCAATGATCCTCACCAGTAAATATATAATACTATTAGGAAGAGGCTCTGATTGAAAATAATTCAACTGGACAACCCCCTGCTCTTAAACCAGACACCAAAGTAGGAAGGAGGTGAAAAAACCACCTTTTCTAGAAAGACTAAATATTAGCAACCCTCCTACTAAAACAAAAATTGATTTCTTAGGGGAGCTCAAGAATGTGTGTGTCTAAATACCTCAATTACAAGATATAAAATGCATCCCAATATACTAAAAGATGTTAGGGATTCATTTATTCAAATACCAACTAGAAAAAGAAGATATCCCCAGATGGTCCATGCGATAGGAAAAATCGCAGACTTAATGCTCAATGGAGTTTCCATATCCAAATATTTAGACCGAGGAATTCCCATAGTCAATGTTTAGATCAACGAGAATACCATCCCTATTACCTAAATCAACCTAGGGGTTTCCATAAATGGAATGACTCACAAAACCGTGAGAACCTTAGAGTTGAGAAGCCTTAGGCAAACCCCCACAATGTTACAACTGACAGATTAATCCATCATAAAACCAGAGGGAATCCTAGAAGATGTAGTAATATTGTTGGACTCATAGGAGTACCCTGTATATTTTATGGTCTTACAAACCATGAATTCTTTGGGAGGCTACCCCTTGATTCTTGGATGACCATGGTTGGAAACTGTCAATTCTTATATTGGTTACATATCGAGAATCACGACAATTTGTCATGGAAATAATAAAGAATCTCTCTTTTTACCCTTCAGGAAAGCCCAATATAGAGATAGAGACACCTATTTGGGTAGATTATGGAGAGGATGAGGAGGAGTAGGTTTCCCAACAAGTAATTTTAGTACACCAATATCTTGTTTTCATAGAAAATATGGAAGATTAAAAGATCAACGATTTCATAGCCTCTACCCCGCCATCTTCCAAAAATAAACTTAATCATATACTATGCATACATGTCTAGGAAAACCTCTCCATGGTTGATGTACCGCCAATACCTTAGGAGACACCCATTGTTGAAAGCCTTGAGTCCATTACCTAACTTGTAGAGATCAGCCTAGGGAAGTTTCAGAACATTAACTCAATACTATTCGAGCCACAAAAGAAACAACTCATTGAATTCCTAAGAAAGTATAAAAATGTGTTCACCTGGGGCTACATAGATATCAAGGGAATCCACCCAAATATATATACACACCATATATACATCAAAGAAAAATATAGACCCATTCGTCAACCACAACGAATGATGAACCTGAAATTGAAGGAGATAGTTAAGGGAGAAATACATAAATTTATTTCTATAAATTTCATATATCCTATCTTTGAGAGCCAATGGGTATCTCCTCTCATTATTGTTACAAAAAAGAATGGTAAATGAAGAATATAATTTAACAATAGGGAGTTAAACAAATCCACCTGCAAGGACCATTTTTCCCTACCATTTATTGACCAAGTGTTGGACACATTATCTATGAAGAAATACTTCTCTTTCTTTGATGGGTTTAGTAGCTATAACCAAGTTTGCAATGCTCCTGAGGATCAAGAAAAACTACATTCACTTTCCCACAGGGGACATTTTCATATAGGGTGTTTTCATTCAGACTTTCCAACACTCTGGACACATTCCCGAGGGAATTTCTTGATATATTCCCTCATCTCATTCATGAATGCATAGAAGTATATATGGATGATTTCACAACATATAGTGAAACCTTCACATTGGCCCTCGCTAACTTAGAAAAAGTACTTAAAGGATGTATGGAGTCCAATGTCTCTCTTAGTAGTAAAAAATGTGTTATGATGTTAGAAAAAGGTATTATTCTGAGACATCATATCTCTCCTACATGTATACAGGTCGATCCATCGAAGATAGAGGTAATACTCAAACTCCCTCCTCCAGAAATACAACCAGAGGAAATAATTTTTCTAGGAAAGGTCGAATAGTATAGATGCTTTAGGGAAAATTTTGAGAAAATTCCATGCCCTATATTCCTATTACTCACAAAGGACACTAAATTTAATTGGAATGACATCTTCCATAGAAATTTTGAGGAATTAAAGTAGAAATTAACAACATCACCTATCCCGAGGGGACTAGATTGATCCTTGCCATTCCATATAACCATAGATGCATCTGACACCACCATTGGAGTTGTGCTTGGAAAATGAGAAGAAAAACATAATCCATATGCATTATGATTTATTAGTAATAATCTTACACCCACTAAGATAAATTAAAAATTCATAGAAAAAGAGTTTCTTGTTGTCATCCATGCTATAAATAATTTGTGACATTACACAACTAGGTATCCTATAATTATAAAAATGGATAATGTTGTTATACGATATTTAATGAATAAACCTTACACTCATGGCGGGACGACTATATGGTTACTATTGTTATAATAATTTGACATTACCATCATGGATAAACCAGGGAGAGATAATGTTGTTGTCGACTTCCTTTCCCATCTTGTAAATGATGGAAATGCACCTTCAATCAAGGATACATTTCCCAATGAGAACCTTTTTGCAGTATCTATTAACGCACAATGGTTTGCAGATGTTGTTAATTAATCGGTTGTAGTAAAAATTCCATCACACCTATCACCAAAAGAATGACAAAGATTTATCAAGAAGAGTTTCAGGTACTCTTGGATTGAAGGATATCTTTTGTACACAAGATTAGACTCCATCATCCAGCGTTGTATAAGGGAAGAAGAAACTTATGACATCTTGAAGGAATTTCATGATGGATCTTGCAAAGGAAACTTTGCGAACAATATAATAGGCTATTAATTACTCCACTTTGGATACTACTATCCTACTATCCTCTATGATTCTAAAGCATATGTAAAGATGTGTGATAGTTTCCAGAAGATGGGATGACTAGTTCAATCAGATGAAATGTGTCAATAGACACAACTGGTAAGGGAACTTTTTGAGAAGTGGGCCCTTGATTTCATTGGGCCTATTAACTCTCCATCCTGGAGAAACTCCTACATATTGGTTTAGATAGGTTGCATTACAAAGTGGATAGAATAAAAGGCACTCCTCATAGCCACAAAAAAATTGTCGTAGAATTTATCCATAGGGAAATATTTATCAAGTTTGGGATACCTAAGGAAATTTTCACAGATGGATGGGCTCAATTTACCTCAAGGAATGTCAAAACCATTACAGAGCTCTACCAGATCAAGCATAGGATAACTATGCCATATCACCCATAGGCCAATGGGGAAGTGGAAGGGAAAAATAAAATCTGTGATACCATCCTAACAAAGGTTGTTCAACTTCATCTCAAGGATTGGGAAGATAATATTCAAAATGCATTATGGGCATATAGAACCACATGGTGAAACATCACAAGATGTACTCCATATGGGATTATGTAAAATAGAAACAATATTATACCCATAGAAACTGAGGTGAAAACTTTGAGAAATGCACTTCAATTCGGCATGGGCCTATCTTAAGCACAACACTAGCGACTTTGTAGATTAGTGAATTGGACAAAATTTGTTAGGCTACTTTGCATTATACATATGTCATTCAACAACAAAGGAATAATTGGCATGAAAAGTTCATAAATAAGGAGTTCTCAGTTGCATATTGGGCCTTCTTGTTTGACTCCAGATTAAAAGTCTTCAAGGGTAAATTATGTATTTTATGGTTAGGCCCCTATGAGATTGATGTTGTATATGATAATGGGGCCATAAAACTCTGAACCATCAATGAGTACATAACTCCATTAATGGTAAGTGGGAAAAAAAATTTATTGTATAGAAAGTCATTATCCAAAGAGGCCTTCTTGAAAGGTATCAACAAGGGATGGAGCAATAATTATCTTGAGATTTTTCACTTAGGAGGATCCCTACCGACGAAATAGAGAAAATTGCAACTAAAATCATAATAATAATAATAATAATAAATAATAAATAAAATAATGTCCTAATCATGAAAACTCTTTCTAAGGTTGGAATTAGGCCAGTAATGTTTGAAAACCATTTAATGGTAGATATTACCAAAAATATATATATATAATAAAATCTGAAACAATAAGGCACTTTCAGGTTTACAACAATGGTTATGTCAGCTTCCCATTGTTCATGAGAATGCAAGGAGCTCACTAGACAGATTCTATGTTGTTGCAACATCGAAACACTTTTCCTTGCTGCAACACTAGAAAACTACACCTTGCTACAACATTGGAACATTGTGTCTTGCTACAAAACTAGAACATTTGGCCTTGTTGCAAAACCAAAACATTGCACCATGTTGCAACAATGGAACACTGCAACTTGATTGAGGCATCATCACGTTGCACCATGCCTTACACGCATAAACCATCAAGAACATGGGTAAGTTTCCAAGGCACACCTTTCCATGCACAAGCATATTTCATTAAGTGACATGTCCCTTCACCATTATTTCATTTGAATTCGACATGATGTCTCACACTTATTCCTCTCCCAAGCCATCCACTGACACCAATTCACCTCGCACAATAACCATTACACTTTTAGGAAATTTCACCAGGTTCTGATGCCCTATTTAATGATGACCTCGACCACACCATGTCTAGACATGACACCACATTCACACTACAATTTTCCTGTACCACGACCATGGTGAAAAAATATGAATTCATTCTATTTATGGTCCTAACAACACCATCGAACTACCACCCTTTCTTAATTTGCACAAGCTATCATCATCTCTTTGTAGTTCAAAGCACTGCATGCTCCCGCTATAACCAGTCATGACCATGGGGGGTTCAATGATATGCTATGAACCTGACATAGCACTACCAAGGATGGATGATGTGTGGCTAGTATATTTTGAGAAGTTGCAAGAGTTCGATGAGGAAATTGCCTTGGAATTCATGCAGAATTTACAGGGCACCAAGATAGTGGTGGAGGGGCTTAAGGTTATAGTGGATGATGAGTTATTAACTACAATCACTAGGATACTTCAGACAAGGGAATGGTGGTACTCATGAAAGCACTCGCTTCCCAGTGTCAAGGAGGACTTCTTACATTTAGATGAAGTATTGATAAAGAAGGGAAGAGGATTCACTAGGAAGTCTCTTCCCTGACCATATGAAAATATTTTCTACTTCCTAGAAAAGTTTATCAGATGTGAGGATCAACAAAGAGTCATATTATGGTACCATGTCAAGATTTTAAATCATATTTAACACCAAAAATTGATCAAAAATCTCTTTTCCCTTCTTTCTTTTTAAGATACTACAATAGATGGAACGAAGCATTAAGGAAGACAAAAATCCTATGGCATGCATCTCTCATCATGGGTTGATTGATTAAACTTGTAATCACACATGCCCTAGAACCAGAAGGACACACGTGTGAAGAATTTCTTGGGAAACCTGCCAACATAATTCTTAGACAGAGGGAGGAGGAAGGAATTACAATGCCAACAAGGGGACCTAAGACACAAGAAGAGGACAAACCCTCAATTATGTGCAACAACAACATAGAAGATATCGGGGGTTCTCCTCCAAAATAAATAGGGAATCTCATGAGGAAAATGAAGTATCAAGGGTTACCAAATGTGAAAGTCCCAAAAAAGAAAAGAATACACTCTTCAATAAGAAAAAAGGTGACCAAGGAATCCCAACAAATCACTTATGTTGTAACACAAGAACTAACAATAGGAGAAAATCAAGAAATTTCTTATGCCACAACACAATAACCAACAAAAGGAGAAAAGGAACAACCCACCCTTACTACAACAAAAGAACTATCAAAGGGAAAAAATTCTAGAATTCATCCTTTCTGCAATACAAGAACCACTAGAGGATGAGACTCAACAAACTTCCCTTGCTGCAACATAAGAACCACTACAGGGAAAGGCTCAACAAATTGTCCATGCTACAACACAAGAACCAGTTGAGGATGAAACTCAAAGAATCACACTAGATGCAACACAAGGGGACAAAATCATGAATGTTGCAATAGAATATGAATAATAAAAAGGCACATAGATTTTTGGGATGCAAGGATTAATAGAATAGGTATTTTTGGTAGACATCATCAATCCTATTAAGAGAAGGGTCATGAGAAAGCATAGGATGAAGAAAACCATTACTGCAGGTAACACCTTTGTATTCTACTATCATAAAACAATTTTGAAATAATAAGGGTTAATAAGATATTGAGGGGGAGTATTAAAAGGTTAAGGGGTAAATTGTATAAAGGGAATCTAGACCAATTGTTGGAAATCTCAAAGATAAATTCCCTAGTGTCTCTCTCGAATCACACCATGAAGTATCCCTTAGGCTAGTGCCCCTACAAGCCAATGATACTGATATTGAGACACAACTAGAAGATAAAGAACCTCTCAAGTATTGATATGTAGAATCCCAAATATAGCCTTTTTTCCAGAAAGCAGCTACCCCAACAATCTGTGACAATGATTTTTGGTTAAGAGATCACCTTGCTAGGTGGAAAATCCTAGATGAGTCCTATGAGGGAGGGATAATTTCTTTGAATCGGTATCAAAAGGACATATATAACCTGAGACAAATATGGGATGGACAACTAGTGATCCATAAATCAAAATGGGAGCAGTAGAAAAAAGATATGAAGAGAGCTTCAGAACTGCAAGCTCAAGTAAACATTCTCACAAAAGAGAAGGAACAAATGAATTCTCTTGTAGATTCTATACTTGCTTGCAGTGCACCCTTCTTGGTTTATTCAATATTCTCGATTGAAATATACCTATATTTTTAGCAAAAGGTAATAGAAACAGGAAAACCACATCGGATAACATCGATGGAGGAATTTTTGAAAGTATAGCACAAAATAAACAATGAAGGGAATAACTTATTATGTTAGTTGTATCAGCAAAGCCTCATCCTTGATTTTAACTCTGAGTGGAATCCAACCCATTATTTTGGAGACATATAGATGAGATACTTCCCTTCATTCTTACACAACAAGGTTTAATGGAATATCACTCGGTTCATTGCCAAAAAAAATCATAGTTTCAACCTCTAGATACACGGATAATTTCACCAACCAAAAAATGTCCTCATTTCGCATTATGCATGGATCAATGCTCCTAAGTATTCCAAATTCATGACTAATAGATGACAGGAGGCCATTTCTTATAGCATGGAATGGATAGGATCCCTAAAGGAAGATGTTGTGGAGGGTTATAGTCAAAGATGAAAAGACATTATAGAAGAAATGAGAAAGATGGATGCATTCAACTACCTCAATATTCAAATAGCATTACAACATGTCAAGAGGTATGCCCAATGTATGAGGAGGTGTGTAAATATATGGGTTGGATTAAGATTCCACTACCCAATGATATGTATCCATTCACCTAGGTAGTCATTCTGTTATAGCTTGGAGGAAAAGGAAGAAGCTAATTGCATGGATGATTTTAGGGGCTAAATTTCGCTCATGGGCTAATTTTCCATGTTTTTTCCAAAAACAAGATTCACTATTTTAAAAATTATTCGCCCAAATTCTATAGG
>CBVK0100271823.1:0-13746 GCA_900067695.1 Picea abies
ACTATATAAAATCCTTAGAAATTTGAATATTTTTACAAAAATATCGCCAAACATTTATAGTTGGCATATGAAGGATTAGTAAGATTTGCCAAGGTTTCTACATTTAAACAAAAAATCCATCCTAAAAATCATCCTTGGCTAATTGTTGGAAGGAAATACAAAATAATGGAGGATACTTTCCAGCTCATGTTCAAGGACACCAAATTTTTAGCATCAACAACCTCCACCACAATGATTTTCATAAGGACTCTAATTCAGATTGACTGGATGGTTGCATGGGGACATGCAACCTCTTCGAGTTGGGGGGAGATGAACGACATTCAAATTACCATATTTTCACACCTGTATTTTATCTTTTTTATTAATTTTTCCCACCACCAAGTCATCCTTTGAGTCTATATCAGATCATAATGACATATTTTTCCCAAGGTATGATTTTTTGTCACTCATGTCATTTTAGTGAATTATGCTAATGTAATTCAATGAAAAGATAAACCTTTTATTCTTACTAATGGAAGGGCTTGCAAGAATTAGTGCAAAGAAGGTTGTTACGCCACAATCAATGCACCACCAACCAACTACAGTTGTTGCAACACCAGATTTCCACAGTTCTTGCAAGACCAATTATGTTGTTGCAACACTGAAGGCTGAGCCTTTTTGCAACATCAGTCTTGATTTTTCAACATCAATCACTCATGTTGCTACAACACTGACCAACCAATTGTTGCAACACCAATGACTTATCGTTGCTACAACACTAGTCGTCGTGTTGCAATATCGATCATTCATGTTGTTACAACACTGACCAAATAGTTGTTGCAACACTAATGGTTGTCTGTTGCCGCAACATAGATGGATGAAGACAATTGTTCACATTGAACTTTCCTTTTTCTGTTACACTAGTTTTGACAACACAAAATGCTATGGTGATAGTAACTTATGATCAAGTGGCAACATGGATAGCATGAAAAAACAAAAATGTAGAAAAGTCCAGATCAATCAATGATAAATGATCCAACGTCTCCTCCCAGTGTAATAAAAATTCCAAGACTCGATTTGTGATTAGTTTTTATCTTAGTTGTGCTATTGAAAACAAAATTTAGAGAAGTATGAGCATCTGAAATCCTCCTTTTTTTCCTCAACTCTTTCTTGTCAGGAATAGGCAATGTAAGATGTATAAATATCGTTCTCGATTCGAGTAAAGGAGGAGAAGAATTATCATTTTAATACGAAAATCTATTTTCCCCCAACTAATAAGATCATTTCTTTGTTCCTATGGAATCTGTTCGTGTTAATGAATATTTTTGTTCATATTTTGATTGATAGTTTCATCTAGTAGCTCATTTAGAGATGTAGGCCCCCCTCCTTAGCTAGGTATTGTTGTATCATAATGTAGGTTTGGTTTTCCAATTTCATTTATTTTTTATTCCTTGAACATTTGGTTATTGTTTATGAAGTATGAATTATTCCTTTTTCACTTATATTATTTGTATCCCATCAAATTTGTGACAGTTACAGTAACTTCGAGATCTTGACAGAATCACAAGATAGTCACAGGCATAGTTCATTATTTGATATTTATAGGGTTGATGGTTAAAAAACATCTCTTGGCATAGTCACCATTCATAATTAGTTGTCAATCATGTGAGTTTCTATTTTGAAAATTTAGCTAGATTTTGTTTTCTATAATTTAGTTAGAATCTATTTCTCATAATTTCAGTTACATTCCACTTGGGTCATAAAACCTTGCATCCAGTCTAGTTGAATTAGTTTAGCTTGTTTTACATTTTCTGCAATTGTATTCAACTGCGGTGACAACACCTTTCTTCTGGTTTGGTCTAATTAGATTATCTTATTTTACACTTCTTGCAATCACATTCAACTGGGGTCACAACACATTGTTTCTAGTTTGGTTGAATTAGCTTAGTATACCTTTTATTCCTTGCAATCACCTTTAGCTAGGGACCATGACACATTGCTTCCAGGCCCAACTAAGGTCTTGTTTATAGTCAAATTAGTCTTTGTTCTAGTCATTTATTGGTGACCTTGTTAGAGATATTATAAATCCCTCACCTCAATACCATTTATTCCTGCTACAACATCACAACTAGAACAATGCTCAAAATATTTCCCTGGCATATACAATGCATGACAATTCACAAGTAATACATGGATCCTTGGTTTGAAAAGTAAAGTGAATAGTCTTCTGGTTGTCCTTCTAATAAATTGAAAGGTAATTAGGAAACCCATCAGTATGAACAGAAACAAATAACTTTTTTTTTGTTACCATATAATTCAAATTCATAGGAGTCAAGTTATTTCTAATGAAATAAATGGATTAAGGTTGGTGACATTACTTTTTTCCTCATAGTACTCCAATAGATATATGTAACTTGCATAAATTAATATATAAAAACTAGGGACCAATTTGGTCCTCATAATACTAGTGCTACAAAAAAAAATTATTTGAGAGATTCAAAAGAATTATGACATTGATTAGTGACGCTCACGCGCGCTACCTCACAACCCGCAGGTCGAAAGGTCGGCGTGCACACACAGGATCTTTCTTTCCCTTACGGCCCGAAGAACTCTCAAACAACTCTTCTATTTCCCTATCGGGAAATTTGTACCCACAACAATCTTCGTTAGATCCCCTCTTTGAAATCGGGAGATCAGACTTCATGACTTCGCGAATCCAATGGTCCGGCGTAGGTCTCTCGAATCCCCGAAACCTGACAATCAGTCAACGCTGACTTTCTCCTATTGGGATTTCCTCTATCGCGATTTTGGCACTCACGATTTCAAGTAACTTGTGTCCCCGACTCGCGATTCCCGATATGCTGAAACTCCGACGCACGTGAAAGTTTGACTCTTCAACGTCTCGTCACCTCTATCGGGATTTCAGACTTCGCGGGATCGTGAATCCTAATATCAATGTTTCAGGACTTCTCGCTACGAAACTTCGATATGGTCAACTGGATTGACTTATTGTCAATGGCACGCCACCTATCCTCCTCAGATGGATGGTCTCAATCTTCTTATTGTCAATGGCACGCCACCTATCCTCCTCAGATGGATGGTCTCAATCTTCTCGTGACTTCGCCACTGGTGATGTCTATGCGCTAATCCTCACGTCCTCGAGATCTCTGATATCCCGAGTGTCGATATCCTGATTAGCTGCTCTCATCGGGACTTTCACCTCGACTTTTCACAAAGGCTTAACCCTCGTGCAACTTCTTGCCAATCTAGCAACTGTCGGCGATCCCGAGAAATATCTGACGCTGACGATCTCTTCTTCCTGCGCACTCCTTCCGTGTCACCTTCTGGACATGATGACCTTTCAACGGTCCAGATTCATCTTCAATCTAATCGGATGGCTACTGTGCCTCCTCCTGAGCTTTGGCGCTTTCTTCCTGCACTTGGAAGGATTTCCAAGTTTCTGAAAGGCCTCAACCTTTGCCTGTTTCCTCTACGAACTCTTCGGCTCTGGGTTCGCCATGTGCATAAAAGCACTAACTCCTCCTAAGCTTTGCCCCTTTTGAATCCTTGAAGGATTCTATGAATTTTGCGCCTCTGCAGGGTATCACATATGCACACAAAGTGCTATCTCTTCTGAGCTTCTCAAACACTTAGGTCTCTAAGGAAATAAATCCTTCTTCCCTTCTCCTTCAGATGGAGAGATTGGATGCCTTCCGGGCTATCCTTTACTCAAGAAATCCCTTGCTGAGTCTTTCAGCGTGTTCAACAACCCTACGAAGATCCCTAAATGGACTCTTCCTTCAATTCTAGAACTCAAAGAGTTCTCTTGCACACTGACTCAATGCCCTCCTGGCAGAGTTTGTTCTCACAGAACGTTCAATAGTTATGTGCCCTCTTGTTCACCTATGCACCTGCTCAATGCCCACCTGGAAGAGCTCTCAGAATCCTCAGTGATTCTGGTTCTTCTGTCTGGACTCACAGGAGAGTTCCTCCGAATGCACCGCTGTGCATATGTTCAATGCCCAC
The DNA here is from genome assembly GCA_900067695.1 of Picea abies. Taxonomy (NCBI): domain Eukaryota; kingdom Viridiplantae; phylum Streptophyta; class Pinopsida; order Pinales; family Pinaceae; genus Picea; species Picea abies. Next base: position 4,006 of record CBVK0100271823.1, read on the forward strand.
TAGGCAGAGCTTTAAAGAATCCTCAGTGATTATGTCTGCAACTGTGTTCTTCTCCCACAACCTTACCTCCTGAGGTATTCAGCAACCTAATAGGTCTTCTCCCTGAGTTGATGATTTCAGCTATGTGCCCACCTATCACGTCTTTGTCTGAATCCGCAGAGTTTAGATATGCAACCTCTATGCATGGCTATCAGAACCCGCAGTGTTCTGTCACACCCTCCTGGTATGAAGCCTCAAAGACGTCTCAAGATTGAAATCAAGAACTCCTGCAAATGCAAACCTAAAGCATACATCTACAACATAAAAGAACACTCACAGACATTCATTTAACACATAATCATGGAGGAAAAAATGCTATTTGTATTAAATATGGTCAACGCCTGTATTTACAAGGTGTTCCTGAGCACGGCCTGTAACAAGGTCTCAGCTCTTCTCTTCTGCTCTCTACTCCCATATTCTATCTCTAACCTCTCGACTCCAGTAACTACCAAAGAGATACAATTGATCTTTTTACATGAGGAGGCTCTTCGAGCGCTTCCCTCCAATCTACCTACCCTATTCAATTACATTGAATGGGTTGTCTAATCTGCTATCTGGATCTAGATCTCAGCCTTACAAACATTAAAGGCCTACTTATCTACAGCCTGCGCAAAGGCACGACTTCACAGCTCAACAACTTACAACATTTAATTACATTCAATTCAAGTTTTGAATGAGGATTGTGCCTCTCTTTAACACGCGACTTGAATTTGTTGACGTGGTTGGCTGGATGAATGATGTGGATAGATGCTCCTGCATCATACTCCTTAGCTGCAAAGTCATGAGCTCCTGCTCATGAGCTTCCCATCTTAGCTGTTGAAATCCTCTTGGATCCCAAATCATCCTTTGGAGCTGTTCATCTGCTCCATCTTGTTGTTGTTGTTGCTGCTTCTATGCTGCTGCTATTTTCCTTTTGTTTAGCTTCTCCTTACTGAAATTTTCTGCTGACCCTAACATCAGCTCTCTAATCTCCTCGATCACTTCACCCAGCTGCTCCAATCGCTGGCCTTGTTCATGCAGTCTCCGCAATTGCAAATATTTTCAGCGCATGAGAAGATCATTGTGATCTCCCATGACTTTTTCTTCATCAACTTCCAACTTCACCTGTTGGATGTGCATGCTCTACACCTTCACCCTTCCCTCGAGGGCTTCAATTTGCTCATACAGATCAGCCAAACTAATGTTGTTTGTTTCTTCTTCTGCTGCTGCAAACTCCCATGTTGCAGTCTTTTTAGTCTCCTTGCTGAAAATATTGAGCCATTCCTCAGAATGCTCATCATTCTCTTCTGCTTCTTATATTGTCAGCTTCAGTGCTGCAACTTCCTCAGCTTCCTGGCTGAAAGAATTGAGACACTCCTCAAAATGCTCATCTTCTTCTTTGTCTGCTTGGGAAACTTCCATATTCTGCTCCAATTCTTCTTCCCTGACAGTTTCAGCTAGTTGTCCCTTTGTTGTTGCTGCGTCGGCAGCACAGATTTTTTACTCCTCCTGGGAAAGTGGTAGGAATATCTTAATTCCCCCAATCATTAGAAGGTCCTTCAGATCCTCCTCTTCTGTCAACTGCACATGTTGATCTAAATCCATTTCCGAGCTCACCTTCTCTGTCAGCTCCTCAGGCTGATTCCAACTCACCTTTGAGTTTATGAGACCCTCAAATAGTCTCATCTGCTCATCCCTGCCCACATGGAAATATGGGATGTTTCTACCACCCTCCTGGCAGTCTTCGAGATCCCGCAGCGACCTCATATCATTGCCCAGCTGACAATGTGAATTTCCTTGGCTGTCCTCCTGACAGTCCGTGAGATCCCTCAGTGATCTCAACTCTTTGCCCTCCTGGAAAACTAGAATTTCCTCTCTGCCCTCTTGGAAATTCTTGAGATCTCCAACTGATCCCATTTCATTCTCTTCACCGAGAATTTTTCCAGTCTCTGGTTCACATATCTGAACCATTTCCTCAGGTCCGTCGAGGTTTTCAGCATGCCTCAACCATCCTTTTAACAACCTTCACTGTATTTTTTCCATCAACTCCTTGACTGGCCATTTTACTTTCAGCTTCCTCATCATGGGCCATTCATACACCCATCTCAGCTTAGTATTCTACTGCATCCGCAGTTCAAGCTCTTCCATTCTTGCCCTGATATCAACAATTTATTTCCCCCTTTCGGTTGTACTCATCAGCTCCGGGTTTTTCCTCTCAGCATACCCACGACCTTCAGTAGCCATGTTGTTGTCTTTGTTTGCCCTCCCTGCAAACTTGTTGTTGTCACTCTGCACACTGAGTGTTTTCAGCTTCATCCGACAGTCACTCTTGACTATCTCCCAGATTGTTGCCTACCCACGAAAAATCACCATAGAGTCTCAAGCGCTCTGTCTTCCTTTACCTTCTCACTTCTCTTGAAATATATAGATGAAATCAAGCTCTGATACCACTTGACGCCCATGCACGCTACCTCACACACACATGATCTTTCTTTCCCTTACAGCCCGAAGAACTCTCAAATAGCTCTTCTATTTCCCTATCAGGAAATCTGCACCCACAACAGCCTTCGTGAGATCCCCTCTTTGAAATCGGGAGATCGGACTTCGCAACTTCGCGAATCCAATAGTCGGGCGTAGGTCTCTCGAATCCCCGAAACCCGACAATCAATCAACACTGACTTTCTCCTATCGGGATTTCCTCCATCGCGATTTCGACACTCGCGATGTCGAATAACTTGTGTCCCCGACTCCCGATTCCCGATATGTCGAAACTACGACGCACGCGCGAGTTTGACTCTTCAACGTCCCATCACCTCTATCAGGATTTCGGACTTCGCGGGATCGTGAATCCTAATGTCAATGTTTTGGGACTTCTCACTATGAAACTCCAATATGGTCAACTGGATTGACTTCTTGTCAATGGCATGCCACCTGTCCTCCTCAAATGGACGGTCTCAATCTTCTTGCAACTTCACTGCTGGCGACGTCTATGCGCTCATCCTCATGTCCTCAAGATCTCCGATATCCCGAGTGCTAATATCCCGATTAGCTTCTCTCATCGGGACTTTCACCTCAGCTTTTCAAAAAGGCTTAACCCTCATGCAACTTCTTGCCGATCTAGCAACTGTCGGTGATCCTGAGCAAGATCTGACGCTCACGATCCCTTCTTCCTGTGCGCTCCTTTCGTGCTTCCTTCTGGACGTGATGACCTTTCAACGGTCTAGATTCATCTGCAGTCTGATCGGACGGCTACTGTGCCTCCTCCTAAGCTTTAGCGCGTTCTTCCTGCACTTGGAGGGATTTCCAAGTTTATGAAAGGCCTCAACCTTTGCCTGTTTCCTCTATGAACTCTTCGGCTCTGGGTTCACCACACGCATAAGAGCACTAACTCCTCCTGATCTTTTCCCCTTTCGAATCCTTGAAGGATTCTATGACTTTTGTGCCTCTGCAGGGTATCACATATGCACACAAAGTGTTGTCTCTCCTGAGCTTCTCAAACACTTAGGTCTCTAAGGAAATAAATCCTTCTTCCCTTCTCCTGTATATGGAGAGATTGGATGCCTTCCAGGCTATCCTTTACTCAAGAAATCCCTTGCTAAGTCTTTCAGGGTGTTCAACAACCCTACGAAGATCCCTAAATGGACTCTTCCTTCAATTCTAGAACTCAAAGAGTTCTCTTGCACACTGACTCAATGCCCTCCTGGCAGATTATCTTCTCACAGAACGTTCAACAGTTTTGTCCCCTCTTGTGCACCTATGCACCTGCTCAACGCCCACTTGGTAGAGCTCTCAGAATCCTCAGTGATTCTGGTTCTTCTGTCTGGACTCATAGCAGAGTTCCTTTGAATGCACCACTATGCATATACTCAACGCCCACTAGGCAGAGCTTCACAGAATCCTCAGTGATTCTGTCTGCAACTGTGTTCTTCTCCCACAACCTTGCCTCCCGAGGTATTCAACAACCTCATAGGTCTTCTCCCTAAGTTGATGATTTCAGCTATGTGCCCACCTAGCACGTCTTTGTCTGAATCCGCAGAGTTCAAATATGCAACCTCTATGCATGGCTATCAGAACCCGCAGTGTTCTATCACACCCTCCTGGTATGAAGCCTAAAAGACCTCTGAAGCCTGAAATCAAGAACTCCTGCAAATGCAAACCTAAAGCATACATCTACAGCATAAAAGAACACTCACAGACATTCATTTAACACATAATCATGCAATAAAAACTGCTATTTGTATTAAATATGGTCAATGTCTGTATTTACAAGGTGTTCCTGAGCACGGCCTGTAACAAGGTCTCATCTCTTCTCTTCTGCTCTCTACTCACAGATTCTATCTCTAACCTCTCGACTCCACTAACTACCAAAGAGATACAATTGATCTTTTTACATGAGGAGGCTCTTCGAGCGCTTCCCTCCAATCTACATACCCTATTCAATTACATTGAATGGGCTGTCTAATCCGCTATCCAGATCTAGATCTCAGCCTTACAAACATTAAAGGCCTACTTATCTACAACCTGCGCAAAGGCATGGCTTCACAGCTCAACAACTTACAACATTTAATTACATTCAATTCCAGTTTTAAACAAGGACTGCGCCTCTCTTTAACACGCGACTTGAATTTGCTGACGTGGCTGGCTGGCTGACTGATGTGGAGAGATGCTCCTGCATCAATTAGTACAAAAACAATTGTTGTCTTTGTTAAGTAATATAAACAATGGTAATGCATCTGTTGTAAATTTTTCAATAAAATATCTATAATAACTTGCATTCCCTAAGAAACTTCAGTTATCTTTCTAATTATTTGGAATAGGGAGATGAGAAATTACCTCAATTTTTTTTATCAACTTTGATTCCTATGGAATATATGTGACGACCAAGAAAAATTCCTTCTATGATTAACATGTGATGTTTTTCATTACTAAGTGAAATATTTATTTTTATGACAATTGATTAAAACTTTTTCAAGATTTTCCATAGCTTCTTCAATTGAATTTCCATAAATAGCAAAATCATCCATGTAAACTCAACATAATCATGAATTAAGTCTGAGAAAATACCTAAGACATCTCTTTGGAATGTGGTAGGGATGTTGCATAACCGAAATTGTAATACTCAATAAGGATATGTTCCCCATGGTCAAGTGAATGTAGCCTTATCTTAATCTTTAGAAGTAATTTGAATTTGATTATAACCACTAAATTCATCAAAGCAAGAAAAAAAAGCTTTCCTGCTAAAGTATCTAATAAGACTTGATCAATAAATGGAAAGATAAAGTGGTATTTTAAAGTGGCTTTGTTTAATTCACGATAATCAATACATACACACCATTTTCCCTAGGAGCTATTACCAAAGGTGAAGTCCATTGACTATCTGAAATAGGATAGATAAAATTTATATTAAGTAATTTTTGTAATTCTTCTTTCACTATTTATTTTAAGGAAAGATTCCTATGTCTATGAGGTTGTCTAATAAGTTAAGAATAATCCTGATTATAAATATATTAATGAAAATATTTGGATGAATCTCTCGTATCAGTGTATACCCATGCAAATACACCCAAATGTTTTCGTAGTAATTTAATTAGTTGATTATTTTGAGATTCCTCAAGTTAAAATTAATATTCAATGGTTTTCCTTGATTGATATCAACAAGTGTACTACAAGATATTGACATAGCATATAAAGAATATATAGAATCAAATAGTGATGATAAAGTACTTATAATACAATTTTCTTGAAAATGTCCATCTAAGGCATGATCAAAGGAATGCCCCTCACGATACTAAATGAAATTAGGATAAATTATAAAGTTATTAATTAAATCATCTTTAATTTCCTCTTTAAGAGTCATAACTTGATAATTTTTAATATTGGTTACAAAAATTTATCATCACTATTTTCATTATCAAGTCATGGAGGAAATTTTAAATCTATTGAAATTTTTGTTGGTGGATATAAAGTATGTTTTTACTATTTTTATTATCAAGCCATAGAGGAAATTTTAAACTAATTGAAATTTTTGTTAGTGGATATAAAGTATGTTTTTAATAGAATCCCATGGAGGAAATTTTAAACCTATTGAAATTTTTGTTGGTGGATACAAAGTATGTTTTTAATAGAATCCCCATGTGAGATTTTCAGATCCCATAATCTAGAACCAATGAATCCATCAATAATGGCCAACCATGGTCTACCCAAAATTACTGGGTAACCGCTGTAGGATATTCCCAAAAATTCATGGAAACAATTATATCTTCTAATGCTCCTTCAAATTTAATAGTAGATCTATCAACTAATTGTAGTATCATAGGAGTTTGATGAAGATTAAATAAATTTAGTTTTTCCATGGATTCTTTAGTCATTACATTGATTGCAGCTGTAAAGTCAATTAAAGTATTTGCAATAGAAATATTGTTGATATAAATATTGACAATAGGACTTCGAGGACCTATATATTTAGTGATTAAAAATTTTCATGACATTAAATCAACTAATTTACTAATGACTTTAATAATTTGAGGATTCTTTTTATTTCTTCTATATTTTTTTTTAATGGTTAATGATTTTATTAAAAGGCGGGTTCTGCATGTGCAAAAAAAGTAAAAAATTCAAAATGATAGACGCATGAAACAAAGATGAGGTCTTACATATGTTTAGATTACTTAGAAACTCTCCCAAATACATAAAAAAAAAAAACTATTACAAGCCTTCCAAGTATAGATTGCAACAAGCAACAAAGGAGAAGAGAAAAACTGAAGCTTTGCACTGCATAGAGCTAACCTAGGAGAGTTTCAACTCTGTATCTATCTCTCCTAGAGTAATTTCATGAGTTTCACGCACAAGATGATGCACCAGTGGTTGTAAGACTTCACAAGAAACAATCGATCCAACTGAGGGCGCTAGTCTTTGTTGATTTGGGGCTCCTGGGGGGTGGCGTTGGACATGTCGACGAAGAGACCGAATTTAATATGTATGTTGATTCACCACGCGAAGAACAATAGCTAATTCCTCAAAATATTTTTCTTCTTGTTCCTACAGTTGAAGGACAAGGTGAGCATTGGAGGCATGCAGGCTCTCCATTTTGGATTGCTGGGTCTACATTTGGTCCTATAGTTTAACCAATTTTCACTTTGCACAGTCACAGGAGGAGCGACTTTGTCGCCACATTGCTGAGAGAATGTTGCAATATGCGAAGTTGATCCTAATAAGAAATGTCCAAGTTATGGCGATGGAATTGGTGCACACCTAGAACTTCCAATTACCACTAATATTCTTGTCACCGTCCTAATAAAATGATTCAATTGAAACTAGCAAGAATTCCCTTGGATAAGAAAACGTCTCCATATTCAAATATGATGCTACCTTGGGTGAATTCATTGTGAGATCCATAGAATTTGCTGCAGTTCCTGTGTGGATGATGACACCTACAAGGACAAGGGGAATGGATGCAATGTTTTGGTCTTGTCATGATGGGAATATCCCACATGAAACCGTCATCTCACAAGGGGTTGAGGTAAATACAAATGCACTGGGATAATGGACCATATGGTGATATGAAGTGAAGCCTCTTGTCACAAGTACATGGTGGTTGTTGAACGCAGGGGTCACATCCCATCTCCATTCATTCATTTCAAAAGTTGATTCCTTGAGTTTGCCTTTCCCTTTTTCCTTTTGACGATGTGAAAATAACTTACATATTTAAATTTTTTTTCCATGTTCATGATGTGTTTATAAATCCACATGGGATTAGGGAGAGCATTTTTACTTAATATCCTAAGCTTCTTTATGATCATCTCAGAGCCACCAAGGATGAGGACTCACACCAACTTGTTTGTTGGGATGAAGCACATTCCTATATATACTGCAAGAACCTTTACTTGATTGTTGGTGTTGTTTCTTAACCCCTAGAAATACTTATAGCTCTGATTTCCTTCGAAGTAAAAAATGACTCCCCTTGTTGTCTCTGTATTTTTTTATATATACTTAAAAATTATTCTCTAATAGCTTTATCATAGATTGGAACATCTTTAATGGTTTGAAATAAAGAAATTTTAACACAAATATTCTTCAATTCTCCTAAAAAATCAAATTCAAGTTGAATTATTAGTTTTTCAAATTTTAATGAGGAATGAGTGTATATTATTGGAGTAATATTGTTGTTATTCTCTAATTGATTAGAAATTTCCTCATCATTTCCTTCTTCAATAATGATTGGAGAATTTCTTTTATTGATTACTTTCTCTGATATTAAATGAATATCTTATAAATCAACATGGGAAATAAAATATGATGGAAAATTGTGTAACTGGTATTGTAAGAAGGATGAACTACTTTATTATTTGGGTTAGAAATGGGTTGAGAAGGTCTTTGAGGTGGTTTTTTGAGGAAGTTGATTCGTTGGTAATTGTAATTGGTGTTGTTGAAGAATTTTTTTGGTGTTGAATTTGTAGAGGATAGGGATGAACAAGCATGTTTCTATAAGTAGTGCCTTTCCATCCTTATTGCCAATGTTGGTTTTGAGATTGCTAAGGAAACTATGCTTTCCAAGGCATGGGTGGAAACCAATTTTGAGAAGGATGTTATTAATTATCATACTATGAAACATAATGTTGCAAAGGATCTTGCACAATGCCTATTGATCAAAGCTTCCATGGTCATTTCTTTTTATGAAAAAAACTTGTTCTAAACTTTCATGATCTCTTTGACATACTTCGTTTAGCTTTGATAACGAAGGAAACTTGTTTGTTGCATGATTTTCTACACAAATAACACAATTTTAAATATTATTTAGTGGACAATCTCTTAATAGATTTTTTTTATACACTTCAGAAAAATATAGTTAAAGGTAGATTATCTTTCTCTTTCTTATTTTTAATTTGTAATATATCTAATTGCCAATTAAGAGAAGTGAGAATATTAATTTTAAAGTTATCTACTAAATTCTCAATCATTTCTAGTTACTCCTAAGCCCAAGAATAGGTGTATCTAATTTATTTTACTTATATCTTTGTAGTTTATATAAAAATCTTTCATGTTAATCTTTTTTTTTCATCATTTTAATTTTTTTTCCCAAAATCCCTAAATTTACCATAATCTTTGTAGTTTATATAAAAATCTTTCATCTTAATCTTTTTTTTTCATCATTTTAAATTTTTTTCCCAAAATCCCTAAATTTACTATAATCTTTGATACTTTTCAAAAAAGTTTTATGCATATCATCACAAATTCAAATATACTTTTTCAAAAAAATATTATGCATATCATCCAGATTTCAAATAGTATTACCTCCAGACCCCTAAACAAATGAAGATCTACATCTTTAATAGTACCAAGAAATAATTTAAGCTTTTTTACATTAAAAAAAAATAATCATACCTCATCCAAATTAGGTCAAATTCAAAAAGAAATGTATCAGGATCATCAATAACCATTCCATCAAAGCTAGGAAAAGTTGACTGTCCAATGTTTTTCATTTTTACTAATGGTTTTCTTTATAGACATGGATGCGCATTCACATTGCATGTTCGTTGTTATTTGCGCCCTTATAAGGATGTCAAAATTTCTTTCACAATATCCCCTGTTACTCCTCCTAACTCTATGTAATTGACGTCATCTTTCTTAGTTACTTTCTCAACCTTCCTTGATATTTCATCATTCTAGGCTAAAAAGCTCATAGACATTACAACGGTTATTTCAACATTATTCCATGGGTTGTGT